>PVKB01002514.1:0-273596 GCA_004027205.1 Ctenodactylus gundi | reverse complement strand
TTACCCCATTTTTGTAATTCTGGTGGAGACATGCACCTGTCAGGTGCTGAGTGCTATAGGTACGTGTAGGTACGTGAGAGGCTGGACAGGAGAGCTCTGCTGCCAGAAGCTCAGAGAGGAACAGTGAGTTTGGCTAAGGTGGTGGGAAGAAACCACCCTCTTGTGAAAGGCATATTCCGTTTTCCCTCACCATGTCTTAGGCCTCTCATTAGTCTGACCCACCATAATCTCACCTCCTACCTTGTGTTCATCCTCAAATGGAATTGACACGCTACAATCCTAGGCCTGTCTGATGCTTCACCCACCTGCATGTGCGCAGCTTGGAGTGGAAAAACCCTTCAACCAGTGATTATTTTTGCAGGGTGCTGGGAATTGAACCCAGGGCCTTGTGTGTGCTAAGTACATACTTTGCCCCTGAGCTACACTCTGGTCTGTAGTGTTCGTTTTAACCTCATAATCATCAGCCTCAGGAAGAATGTCATTGACCTCATTTGTTCCCAGTGTCAAGATAGCAATCCCATACCTCTTCCCTTCCTCAGCTGTCCGAACACACCTGATTTGTCATGGCCTTCATACTTGACAAAGGAGAATTTGAGCACTCCAACACCACACTCCTCACAGTACATCTCGTTCACTCTTACACCCTGATAGAGATTAAGTGGTTCCCAAATAAACTCCTGGCTAGCAATCTCAGTACCATCCGGGACTTTGCAGACATGCACGTCTTAGGGCCCCAACACAGACGTATAGAATCAGAAGTAAGCTGGGCATGGTGACACATGTTTGTAATTCCAGCACTCAGGAGGCCAAGGCAAGAGCATTTCTACCAATTTGAGGCCAGTATGGGCTCCATAGTAAGCCCACCACCAACCCGGACTACTGATGAAGACCCTCAAGCAAATCAAATGCTAGGAGTGCTTTAAAGTCTCCTAGCATGTGAGAACCAGTGCCCTCAGCTTCTGCATCTTACAATCTAGAACAAATTCCTCCACTTGTGCACCAGGTCTCAGCCTCTTGCCAACTTGAGAACATGGCTCGTCATGTCTCCCTCTCATCTATGCTGTGGCTTCACTCTTTCCTGGGTCATCACAACATACAAGCCTTGTTTTTCCCATGCCTTCCACCGGTTACCACCCATTTCTTGAAGACACAGCATCTCTTACTCTGGCTGGCTCCAGACTTTGGCTTGAGCCGCCCTGTCTCAGCCAAGCATCTGAGAACGCCACCACACCCAGCTTAACCCATTTCTTCATTCCTCTTTGCAACAAAACCCCAGAGAGAATCTATTAATCGGCTGCCTTTCTACCTTGTGTCCTAGCTACCTCTAGTCAGGTTTTCATGGTGTCCCCTGCTTGTGTCAGTCGTGCCCATAGTGATTCCACGTTGCTATTTCTCAATCCTCAGCCGTCTGTGTGTCTTTGTGTGACTGGAGCCTGAATCCAATGCTTCACGCTAACCTGCATTCCAACATCACTCCCTTGTAAAAAATTTTTTGAGACAGGGTCTCACTAAATTGCCCAGGATGGGATGAATCTGTGCTTATGCCACTACCCCTGGCTTCACTGCCATCTTGTTTGACCTCTCCCGCCACGTGGCCTTGTTACCGCTTCTCTCCTGGCTACACGCCCGAGTTGGATTCCAGCGCAGCATACCTCCGGGTTTTCCGTTTGACGGGCTGTTCCTACTCAGTCTCCTTGGTTTCTTTTGCTCTTTATCCTGTGGAAGTCAGAGTGACCCAGGGCTCAGTCTGTCACCCTAATTAGATGTCTCCCCGTCCTTGGCTTTAAGCACCATCCGTGTCCAGACAACTCACTCTCACATGTAGACAGGCCGCAGCTGCCTCTGGAACTCCCGGCGCACCGCGGTCCCGCCCAGCCCAGGCCTTGTGAAACCCCGCCCATTGCCCCGGTGCCGTCTCGTTAGTAACAAGCCCGACCTCCCGTATGCCCAGACCATTTTCCTGTGTCAGGTGTCACTGCAGCAAGAAGGTCGTGTCTCCCCAGGTCCAAGTCACCCCTCTCCGCCTCCACCTTCACCTCCTGCCCCCTCCCTCGCTCCACAGCCTCGCAGAGGGACCTTGTGGAGATGCACGTTGGTCTCGCGCCTGCTCAGCTCACGTGCTCCTCTGGCTCCTGTGGTCAGAGACGCCACGGAGCCTTAGGCACAGGAACCCCTCTGCCTTCCCACTCCTCGCTGCGGCCTCCTCCCCCGCTCTCCCCAGCACGGATTGCACCTAGAGCCTGTGCAGAGGGCTACATTCCTAGCCCTTTATAATTGTTTGAGACAGGGTCTCACTCGGTGGCTGAGTTTCCCAGGGTGGGCTCAAACTTGCCTTGGACTCAGGACAAACCGCCTGCCTCAGCCTCCTGAGTGTTGGGATTACTGGCGTGGGCCACTATGTCCATTTTATATGATGCTGGGGAATTGAACCCATGGACTTGCACTTGCTAGGCAAGTGCTTTAACTGCTGTGCCGTTCCTCCAGCACCTGTGCTCAAATTTGCAATCCTCCTGCCTCAGCCTCTTTTAGAATGCTGGTATTATGGGCGTAGCTACCTCACCTGGCTATGGCCTCCCTTCTACTCAGATATGCCAGTTTCTTCCAAGTGCCTGGAATACACGGCCCAGCTACTCCTCAGGCTTCCCTGGCAGAAGTCGCCCCATCCCAGTTTCCCCCATGGACAGTAGGAAGAGATGGACCTGAGATTTCTCCTACTCCAGCTCTGTCAATTGTACGTTGCCTTGGGGTATCAAAAAGCCAACAAGGGCTGGAGGAATGGTTCAGCAGTTAAAGCGCTTGCCTAGCAAGCGCTAAATCAAAAGCTAAGTACCCAAGTCCCATTCCCCAGCACCACATAAGCCGGGCGTGGTGGCACAGACCTGTAATCCCAGCATTCGGGAGGCTGAGACAGGAGGATTGCCTTGAGTCCAAGGCCAGCCTGGGCTCCCTGGTGAGTTCAAGACCAACCTGGGCCTCAGAGAGCAAGACCCTATCTCAAAAAAAAAAAGCTGACAAAAAGATGTCAAACAAATTTTAAACTTAGAATATATCCGTAATTACTAGTTCCAGAATTTCAAGAATACAGTTTCTATTCTGAATTCCCAGCTCTCACCTTACTAGAGTGAAAGAACACCGATGTGGGTGTCAGGGGCCGTGACCTCTATGCCTGGATCCTTCACTACAGATCTCTGCAGCCCGGGACAGGCAAGTTATGAGGTATGGCCAGCTTGGCAGGGAGGGACCCAGGCGAAAGGACCCATCAGGCTGCCTGGTCTTCCTGTGACCCATGAACACACCCCTCCAGCTCCGCTTCCCAGATAAATCTCAACACCAAGGTTTCTCCATCCCTCAGCCACCACCCACACACTGTTGTCCTCAGCCTGGGTGACTACATTGGCCTCCCTCCTAATCTCTCTTTACATCTCCTTTCCACACAGCTATTTGAATTCCTTTTTTTTTTTTTTTTTTTTTTTTTGAGACAGGATCTCCCTGTAGCCCAGGGTGGCTGGAACTCACAGAACTCAAGATCTTCCTGCCTCAGCATCCTGAGTAGCTCTGGGTGTGTGCTACCTGGCCCAGCTAATATGTTTTTTCTACATTAAATTTCTTCTGTCTGCATATGCGCTTCTCTTCTTTTTGGTGCTGAGGATTGGACCCTGTGCTTGTGCATACCAGGTAAGCACTTTCCCAGTGAGCTCCATTCCCAGACCCCTATCGCTCCCTCTAAAACACCTCAGGGGCTTTCTGTCATGCCTACAGTCATTCCTGTGCTCCTTGGTCTGAGGCACAGGCCCCACCACCTGGCTCCGAAGCCCTCAGTCCCTCCAGGGTGTGCATTTCTGCCATGGCTACCCTTGTTTCGATCAGAAAATTTCCCTCTTGATTTAACTCTTGTCTTTTGAGATTCAGCTTCAAATTCATTCTCATTTCCTGAGTGGATTTCCTCTCCTGTCCATTTTGTCTAAAGCCAGAATTCAGTGATTCACTTTTCTTCCCCTTGAGGATGGAACCCTAGGCCTTGGCACTAAGCTACGTCCTCGGCCCCTCTCCCCTTTTTGAGACAGGGTCTTGCCAGGTTACTAAATTGCCCAGGTTGGGCTTGAACTCTCAATCTTCCTGCCTCAGCCTCCCAGAGTGCTGAGATTATGTGTGTGCAGTATCATGCTTGGCTGCACCTGTTATTTTAAAATACAGTGTCTGGGCTAGGGATGTAGCTCAGGGGTAGCTTGCTTGCCTAAGGGGACACAAGTCCCTGGATTTGATCTTTAATGGATGAATACATCCAGAAATCTATTTTCTGTCTGTGTAATCTTTATCACAACGTAACATTTTAAACCATGCAGGACTCATATTATGGAGTATTGTGCAACTGTAAACAATTCATGTATTGGTATAGATTTCTACGATACATTGAGAGCCAGGAGCTGTCATGCCCCATCTGGCCAGCAGGCGGCACTCGAGGAATATTTCTGAGTTGGGCCGCTTGGCGGAGCCTCAGGGGCGGGAGTACCTAGTCCTGTTTGGATTGCTATTGCCTCAGCTACATAGTGAATTCAGGACCAGCCTGGGTTACAGAGCAAGACCCTGTTTAAAAAAAAATCTTTTATTTGGTTGGAAGACATTATAGATAGAGACCCAGGGAATGATGAATTTCTAAGGATGGCAGGGTTGCCCTGTGTTTGACGGGAGATAAGAAGGTAGCGAAGGGCTAGCGCACACGGGACCCGCTCCCAGACAGCGGGAGCTTTTACTTCTCTGTTCTGTTCTTTCTTTCTTTCGAGACAGGGTCTCGCTCTGTAGCCCAGGCAGGTCTGAACCCTTGGACTCACGGCAATCCTCCTGCCTCAGCCTGCCTAGTGCTGGGATTACAGGCATGTGTACATGCCTGGTTTTATCCTCTGTTGTTTCTAAATAAAGACCTGTTCTGCCTGTTTTATGCTATTTCATTCCATTGCGAGGTGCACCCGCATACACACGAAGAAGATAGAGCAAAGTACTTTTGAAAGTTAATTCTTTTTTTTATGGACTGGAAATTAGCTCAAGGCCTCATGTACTAATAGCCCCAGAGTTTACATTTTTGGCAAAGGGGCAAAAGTCTTATGACTTAACCAATGCAGTCCATACAGAAGGAGCACAAGAGAATTGGCCGTGGGTGTTGTGTTGTGGCGCGCACCTACGTGCCTAGCTCCTTGGAACGCTGAGGCAGGAGGACAGCAAGTTCCAGGCAGCCTGAGCAATTTATTGAGACCATGTCTCAAAAGGAGAGTAAGAAAGAAGTAAAAAAGGCCCGGGGTGTAGCTCAGTGGCAGATACATTCGGTTTTGATCTCTAGTACTTAGAAAGAAAAGGGATGGAGATTTATGTGTTTGGCATGTGGCATAATAATCGAGTTGCATTGTTGGATTGTTGTCTTAGTACGGAGATTGACTCGGGGCCTTGTGTGTGCCCAGCAAGTGGCCTCTCACTGACCCACATCCTCATGCCTTTTTGAAAATTTATTATTTTAAAGGGCTGGAGGAATAGCTCAGAGGTTAAAGCATTTGCCTAGCAAGCTCAAGACCCTGAGTTCGATTCCCCAGCACCACGTAACAGGGTATGCTGTTGTGTGTCTGTAATCCCAGCACTTGGGAGGCTGAGGCAGGAGGCCTGCTGTGAATTTGAAGGTAGCCTGGGCTAAATTAGTGAGTTCAGGACCAGCCTGGACTACACAGTGAGTCCCTGTCTCAATAAATAAATAAATAAATAAGAAAATAAATGATGTAAACACAGTAAGTGCTCAGGAGGTATGTCAGCATCATGACAGGGAAGATAAGGAGCCTGGAGAAACTGGGTCTGCAGCTCCGACCCCCAACTGGTGGGTTCATTTCCCCCACAGTGAGCTTCTGGTTTGTGGAAGGTCCATTGTGGGTCCAGTTCCTGAGTCTGTATAGAAGACATGACTTTGGGCCTGGAGGAATGGCATAGTGGGTTAAAGTGCTTGTCTAGCAAGCAGGACTTCCTGGGTTTGATTCCCCAGCACTATCTAAATGGGCGTGGTGGCACATGCCTGCAATCCTGGCACTCAGGAGGTTGAAGCAGGAGAATGGCCCTGAGTTCAAGGCCAACCTGGGCTCCACAGTGAGTTCAGGACCAGGCTGGATGACAGAGGAAAACCCTGTCTCAGAACAAAATATAACCGAAAAAAAGTCCGTCTACTTAAGATTTGCATACTTTATATTAAATTACATCAGGAGCTCCAGAGAAGTTCCTAGCATTCTAGAAGGCAGCAATTTCTTCCAGGCGGTAGCTGGTGGGTGGGTAGCGCGATGTGGCCATTGTTTCTTCCCTCTGCGGCTCAGTGACAGAGGCTTTAAAGCATTTAAGCTTCTCTTACAGGACCCGGAATCATCAGCAAGGGGTTTTGCAGATTATTTGCTATCTTTATGCAAAGTGAAAAGAAAAAAGTAAAAGAGTTTGGGATTGTATAATTGCAGACGTCATGGCTGGAGAGGTAATTATCCGCTGCACCATGAGGGTTTGGTTCCGGGCCTGTTGCCGGCTCTGCTGACCCTTCCTCTGGCTAATGAGATTGGGAGTTGTTTTGCTGGTTCTCTTCTGTCCGCCGGCCGCGTGATGGGAGGAAATGAATGTGGGGTGTGAGGAATGAAAAACCACATTTCTGCTTTGCTTTACTGTTTCCAAGCACCTGTACGCTGCATCAGGAGCAACGCTGGGGGGCGGCGGGAGCAGAGTGTCTAGGTAATCGGTGGCAAGCAACAGAAAATGATTCCACACTGCCGAGTTTAAGCACAGCGAGTATCAGGATGTTAGCAAGTAGCTCATGTACCAGGACAATTATGGGCCTGTAATTCCAAGGGAGGCAGAGGCAAGAGGACTGCAAGTTCGAGCCCAGCCTGGAGAACTTAATGACGTAAGCCTTGGTTTTTTTTTTTTTTTTTTTTGAGACAGGGTCTTGCTCTGTAGTCTAGGCTGGTCCTGAACTCACTGGTGTAGTGCCCCCACCCTCCAGCTGCCCTTGGACTCAGGATAATCCACCTTCCTCAGCCTCTGCAGCACAACGCCCAGCTTTTTGTGGGCTTTAACCTCTGGGTCATTCCTCCAGCCCTGAAGCTCAGTAGTTAAAATGCCAGGCCCTAGGTCAGTTCCCAGCACCACAGAAACAGCGTGGTGGCGCACGCCTGTAACCCTAGCACTTGGGAGGTCAAGGGCATAGGATTGTTGTGAGTTCAAGGCCAGTCTAGTGACCTAGCCCGCTCAGTCAACTAGAACTCGAAAGGGGGAGTGCGAATTAAAGAATGCGCAGACTTACAAGGGACGCTGCAAAAGCCACTTTATTATCTACAGCCTTCCTCCTATACCCTCCTTGCCTTCCCGCTTGTTAACAGTCCCGTGTTTCAACACCTGATCCAAATTTCAAGCACTAAACAAGCAAAACAACACGTGACTTAAATTTAGTAAATAAGCAACACCTGACTTAAATTTCAAGCAGTAAACACTTTCTCATGGAAAGAAACTTGGGCCAAGGTCAGCAATGCTGAGGCTCTCAGTCCCTAAGGGCCCCGACAGTCTAGGCTACACAGTGAGTGCGGGACCAGCCCGGATGACAGACTGAGACCCTGCCTCAGAATAAAAAAAAAAAAAAAGGGAAAAGATGATCTATTCCCCTTCACAGGGAGCTACATCTCAGCCCATTTTGATTTTTGGTTTTCAAACAGGGTCTCACTAATTTGCTAAATCTGAACTTGAGATCTTCCTACCTCAGCCTCCCTCAACTTTTTTATTGGTGTGTGATGCTGGGATTTGAACCCAGGGGCTTGTGCAGGCAGGACAATGACTCTACCACTAAGCTAATAGTGGTGGCTGCTCCTAACAGGCCGAGGGTCATCCCAGCACTTGGAAGGCTGAGGCAAAAGGATTGCTATGAGTTCAAGGTCAGCCAGGGCTCCATAGTGAGTTCAGGACCACCCTGGGCTACAGAATGAGACCATGTCTCAAAAAAACAAAAATAAAAACTGTTGGTGTTTCATCCCACTACAGTATAAAGAATGTAGACATTTACTCCATCCAGGTTTGGAGGTGGGGACTTTGGGAGGTGATGAGGCCATCGAGCTGGAGCCCTATCCCTGATTCCGATTCTGATGTCCACAGTTGAGTTTTCCTGCAGAACAGAGCTTCAAGTCTCCATTTAGGAATTGCAGTGTCTTCGTCTTACCTGACCTGAGCAAGGCTGATGAGCAGGCACGTGTGACATTAGCCCAAAGCTGGGGCTATCTGGGAAATGATGGGGGGAACAGGGGCCTGTGTTTAGGAGGCTCACTGTACCCTGCAAGTGGGGCCAAAAATAGCCAGGAACAATCCATAGAAACCAGAACAGCCATGCTGAGTATATGGAGACAAGACACGTGACTATGGTTTGGTGGTGAAATTTTTTTTTTTCCCCTGGGGATTTAATTCAGGACCTTAATCAGGGGTAGGCAAGGGCTCTGCCACTGAGCTCCGTGCTGCTCGGCCCAAGCTGTGGACTTCTGGGTCTGATAGTTTTGCTGGCTGGGTCTTCCTTACAAGCTATGACACCCTCGGCAAATTCGCTAACCTCCTCAAGCCTCAGTTAGTTTCACTTTTTTTTTTTTTTTTTTTTTTTTTTTGAGACAGGGTCTCACTTTGTAGCCCAGGCTGGTCCTGAACCCACTATGAAGCCCAGGCTGGTCTCAAACTCACGGCAATCCTCCTGCCTCAGCCTCCTGAGTGCTGGGATTACAAGCATGCGCCACCACGTCCGGTTTATGTGGTGCTGGGGAATCAAACTCCAGTACTTAGCGTTTGACTTCGTGCTTGCTAGGCAAGCACTTTAAACACTGAGCTATTCCTTCAGCCCCTTCACTGTCTTTTAGATGGACATAAATCCTTCGTGTGGATTAAATGGGATACTCTATGTATATTGCTTAGAATCGTGTCTGTCACATAGAATTCAGATCGTGCCTAGGACTTGCTGTTTGATGGCCAAAAATGAGAAGAGGGCTGGGTTAGAGTTCTACAGGGCCATCTGGGCCTCTCTGCTCTGGCTGTGGAAGGAGCTCAGTGGTAGAGTTCTCAACCTGCACGAGGCCTGACTTAAATTCCAGAACTGAAAACAAACAAAAAAAAAATTGAAGAAAGATTCACCTGGTCCAAAGTAATTAAGAGCACAATAAAGACAGAACACTATTTGTGGCCATTGCTATTTTGAGGAGCTTGATCTCCAGGAGCCACGAGGAAGGTGGGCAGAAGGCTGGGCCCCTACAGCTCTCAGATGGGAGGCTGAATTCTTTGGTTCCCTGCCCAAGGGAGGGAGAAGCCGGGGAGAGTAGGAACCAGGAGCTGCTCATCCCACCCGCTGTACACTGGTGATGGTAGCTTCTCACTTGCTTCATTTACCAAATACACTTGTATTTAACTCTAGGTTTTGCTTTCCTTTCTCTTTCAAGTTCTCAAGAAATGCCCTCTGTGGGGGAACTGTACCTGGAGGGACTCCAGGAGGGAGAGCCAGCTTCCTTCCTCCTGAAGCCCTCTGACCTCAGGGCCTAAGAGGCCGGGTGAGGGGGAATCAGGAGGATGCTGGGGGCGCAGAGGGAGGAGGCCTCTCAGGAACCTCCCCCTCTGCCTCCCTGCCTGGTCTGGAGAGGAGCTGGGAGGGCAGGACAGGGAAATGGCCACAGCCTATGTCACCTGCTGTCCTTGAAGGCAAAGGGCCAGGAGCGCATCCCGCATCTCCACAGGGAGGGACAGGGCCATCTGGGCCTCTCTGCTCTGGCTGTGAAAGGAGGCAGGGGAGAGCTGCGCAGTCTCTGAGCCTCCTCCGAGATACTCTTTTCATGTTCACAGACATTTTTAAAGGGATTTCCCAGTGCAGCAGAGAATGGGGGAGGGGGCCTTCTTGGATCACTTCCAGGGAGGAGGGACCAACCTGCTCAGCCCTTCCCAGCAGGATTCAGGGCATGTGGAGATTTTTTTTTTTTTTTTTTTTTGAGAGAGTCTTGTTCTATAGTCCAGGCTAGTCCTGAACTCATTATGTAGCCCAGGCTGGCCTCGAATTTATGACAATCCTTCTCCCTCAGCCTCCCAGTTGCTGGGATTACGGATGTGCTCCAGCAAGTCCAGTTACTCTGGTGTTGGGGAATCAAACGCAGGGCTTGGCGCTTGCAAGGCCAAAACTTTAAATGCTAAGCTACACCCTCAACCCCACGTGGAGACTTTTTATTATATATATATATATATAAAAAAGCTTTGTGGGATTTTTTTTCCCCTCTGCTATTATAAAACACTTAGTTGCACAAAGACATTTAAAAAAGTAAACAAGATCGCATGTCATTCCATTATCCAGAAATAGCCTCCGTTAGTGACGCAGCGTTAAGCTTTCACATCCTCTCTTCTCTTTCTTTTCGGTTTTCTTTCTTCTGGGGACTGAATGTAGGGCCTTCCGCTGAGCTATATCCCTAGTCCATTTTTTAGTTTTGATTTTGTGATAGGGTTTTACTAAATTACAAATTACTCAGGCTGGGCTTGAATTTCACATTCTCCTACCTCAGCCTCCCAAAATGCTGGGATTACAGGCCTGTGCCATCATGCCTGGCTCTGTATCCGGTTTTCTTATGCATCTAGAAGCCAAGGGGGTGGGGGGCATTGAGGAATACTTGAAAATTACAGAAAGTTGAGCTTTAACTCAATGAGAATTCCAATTCTCTCTTCAAACCTTTATTTTTTTATTTTTTGAGACAGAGTCTTAATCTATAGTCACTGTGTAGCCCAAGTTGGCCTCAAACTCACAGCAATCTTCCTGCCTCAGCCTCCCAAACGCTGTGATTACAGGCATGCACTACCATTCCTCACTAATTATCGTGTGGTTCTAAGGAATTTTGAGACAGGATCTTACTCTGTAATCCAGGCTGATCCTGAATTCACCATGTAGCCTAGGCTGGCCTTGATTGTAAGACCCTGTAATCCCAGGGCCTTGTGCATGCTAGGCAAGCACTCTAACCACTGAGATATATGCCTCCAGCTCCCCTCCTCCCCTTCAAAACTTACCTTTACTTCCAGGGGTCTTCAGTGGGGATAGGTGCCTCTGGCTCCTACTCTGGGCTCTTTTAACATGTAACCCCTATGACCATGCAGCCTGGGGCTGGCTGAGGGAGACCTGGAAAGTAGCTCTTTTCCCCCGTTTCCAGGGAATCCCACCTTCACAGACACTAAAGCCTGTCAATATTATAGACACACCCAAGGAAGAGAGAAACAAGGGTAAGGCTACACCACAGGAATAGTGACGATTTAAAATGGATTCTTGCCTCTGGGGAAGGTTCTGGGGGCTGTTTGGTGGCTGCTAACCCTGCCATCCTCCTTCCCTCTCTTCCTGGAGGCTGTCACCCTGCTTCTTTGGTTTCATGTGGTGTCTCTCATTGGCGTGACATCCAAGAGCTGATGTCCTTGGGTCTGCGCCTTCCTCCTCCTTCCTTCCTTCCTCCTCCTTCTCTGTGTTCCCTGAGAATGAGACAGTTTCTTCTCTGGACAGTCTGCTGCTGTCTGTTAAGACCACAATCCCTTCTGTCTCCCTAGGCGCATCTTTGTTATTTATTTATTTAGTGGCTCTGGGGGTTGAATCCAGGGCTCCGAGAATGCTGGGCAAGGGCTCTGCTGCTGAGCCACACCCATATTCCTCTTTATTTTTTGTTTTGAGACAGGGGTCTCACTAAGTGGCCCAGCCTGGCCTCTAATTTGAAATCTCTAGCTTCTGTCACTCTCCCAGCTGGGAATCAGATGAAGGCCACCATATCCAGCATTTTTGTTTGTTTTTGTGATATTGGGGACTGGACACAGGTCTTTTGCAATGAGTTATTGATACATCCTCAACTTTTAAAAATTTTACTATTATTATTATTTTTACAGGTTTTGAGATGGGATCCCACTAACTCACAAATCACCAAATTGCCCAGGCTGGGCTCAAACTTGTAATTTTCCTGCCTCAGCCTCTTAGGATGCTGGAATTATGGGTAAGTGTGACCACATCTGGCTTTATGAATATACAAAATCAAAACCAAGACCATTCTTACGTCTCATTCTCTACATTCCCTGTAACATGAGAGTGGAGGGCTGGAGGAATCGTTCAGTTAAGGCACTTGCCTAGTAAGCGCTGAGGCCGCGAGTTCGATTCCCCAGCACCACATAAGTCCATTGCAGAGCACATGCCTAGCAATCCCAGTACTAGGGAGGCTGAGGCAGGAGGATTACTGTGAGTTTGAGGCTAGTCTAGGCTAAATAGTGAGTTCAGGACCAGCCTGGATTACAGAGTGAGGCTCTGTTTCAAAAACAAAAGAGTGGAAGCTCTTCTTCATTTTAGGGAATAAGAAACTGAGCAGAAGTTTTGGCTTTTGCCAGAAGCATCTCTGCCTGCTCTTCCAACCTGTGTTCCAGGCCAGCCAGAACCAGGCCCTGTAGCGGCTGGGGGATACTCCTTGTCCCCCTCCCTGTGAGACTACAGACCTTGCCTGTTGTGTTTATGGTTCCATGTTCACTACTAACTACATAGAGGATTCTCTGGGCAGAGCTCTTTGGAATATGTGTATATACATAAGGATTTATTTTAAGAAACTGGCCCAAGTAGAGAATAATAAGTCTAAAATCTGTAGTGTGATCAACAGAATGGAGACCCAAGGAATGTGGCTTCTCAACTCAAAGGCTGCCTCCTATACAATTCAATTTTGCTCAAGGGAAATCAGTCTTTTGCTCTAGTCAAGCCTTCAACTGATGAGATGAGGCCCATGAACAGGATGGAAGGCCTACTGCTTTCCCCGAAGTCTACTGACGTCGGCGTTAACCTCAACCAAAACCCCACTCTCAGGGACACCCAGGATAATACTGGGCCAAATATCTGGACCAAATACTGGACCAAATATCCAGCCAGATGGACACAAAAAATAACCATCAAGTAGGCATATGATATGCGTTAATGTGTGAATGAAGCAGGGAGTGAATGACTGAACTTAAGGAGGATGAAAGCCCTTGCCTGGGTCTTGCAGCTGGTGAAACAGAAGCTGCAGGCCTTCAGAACTCAGTGCGGTCAAGCACCTGTCCTCTCCACCCACCCCGAGGTGGTGACAGAGCCAGCATTTCACAGGCCACAGAGTTGACACTCACTCTGCCCAGCATCTGCACAAAACTCTCCCATCTGGCATTGTTGCACAGCAGCTCCGTCTAAACATTTCCCTGCTTTTGTGACCTCTCCCAGCACCATCTCCCATAGGCTCTAAGAAGCGAGAGCAAGGCCCCCACTCAGGTGTAGAGATCTGGCTCTCACTAAGCCCCTTGTCAAATCATCTACTTTTGGGGGGGTGTGTGGCAGGAGGGAGTGGGACAGCTTCTCGCGGTGTCATTCAGGTTGGTACTGAGTTCATTATGGAGCCCAGGCTGGCCTTGAACACATGGCAATCCTTCCGCCTCAGGTCCTGAGTGTTGGGATTACTGGCGCGCACCACCATGCTGGGTTTATGTGATGCTGGGGAACTGAACTCAGAGCCTTCAGCTTGCTAGGCAAGCACTGTAACAGCTGAGCTATTTCTCTAGCCCCCATCACCTACTTTCTGTGTGCCTCCTCTGGGCTTGTATTCTCCCGCAGACTCCGCTACTTCCTGTTTCCGGATTGGCCCTGAGGGTGAGCTCCTGGAATGCACTGCCCCTCTCCTCCATTTCATCTGTTTATTCACTCACTCAACACATTTTTGTGGTCAGTGCAGGATATTGAGCTCAGGGTCCCCTGCGGGCTAGGCAAGCGCCCTAGCTAAGCCCAGCCCTGCAGAATCTTTCTAAGTACCGACAAGCACGTCACTTCCCAAAGGCTAGGATCAAGTGTGGTCCTTCCAAAGGGGCAGGAACTGTCCTTGCACTGGGGACACAGCAGTGAGTGAGAGGGATGAGATCCTTGTCCTCTGGAGCACAATTTCTAGTATTGGGAACGCAGCTAGAACTCAAGCGCGTGATTGAACGAGATCATTTCAGGGGATCACAGGCGCTGGAAAGAAAACCAGGAAGGAATGACAGGTTGCAAACAGGCTGATGTGAAGTACAGTGCTGGCGGGGGTGGCTCGTCACACCGAGGGGTGCCTGACTGCTGAACGGGGTTTGAACATGACCCTGGCTCGCGGCTGGCACTAGGGTACTTGCTTGTTTGATAAACCGTGTATTGAGTACCTACTGGGAGGGTGGCCAACTGTCACCTAGGCCTGAGAGTCTTGGGATCATTGTCACCTGCTCTCTGGAGTGCCAGGAGGAAAGTGAAATGCAAGAATACCGGGGTAGGGGAAGGGTCAAAAAGAGAGACGGGAAGGATTTGTAACGTTGCCATGATATGTTGCACAAAATACTCAAGATCAATGTAAACTTTATATGTTGCACCTATACATATCAATAAAATGGGGAAAAATTGAAAAAATGTGGGGGATGTGGGTCGTCAGATGTGTCGCTGTGGCTGCTGCCCCAATGAGATCTGGGGTGATCGAAAAGGGGAAGTGGGTCATGAGAAGCAGAGATCAAGTCCCCCGATGCTACTCTTGGTCCCAGAGCCGTCCTCAGGCCAGTCTATACTGCCTCCCCCCACTCCCGGTGGATTCCCAGCCATCCCTGCTCCCTTGGGATCAATCTCCTGTGTCTGCTTATGGCTTTCCGTCACATGTAGCCACCAAGTCCTCATTGGTAGAGACAATGGCTATAAATAACTGCAATCGAGAAAGAATGTGCCTTCCGCCGAGGTGTCTGTGGTCTGGGGGACGACTGAGGGACAGCGAGGAAGTGGCCCGCCCACTCTGCTACATCCCCAGGAAAGCTCGCCACAAACACTGATTCAATCGATGGTCTCCGTCTGTCGCTGGCCAGCGGGTTTCACAGCTTCTCTCCTACTGACTGCTGCTTGCCTGTCCCCTGTACCGCCCACCAGACTGCACAGCCTCCCCCAGGAGTCACCTCCTGCTCCCACAGTGCCTAAGGAGTCCTCCTTAAGCAAAGGGCTTGAGGCTGATTAGGCAGTGTGTGTAAGGGGGTCCACACCCCTGGGGAGGGAACGTCACTATCACGGGGTAAGGAAGCCCTCTCACAAGGGGTTCACTCCCTGGTGGCCACCCTGTTCTTCAGATTTGGGTTTTAGTCACGCAACCACAGCTGCCATTTCATTTTGTGCGTATTTCATGTGCTAGGTAGGGGGAAAACATTTGTGAAGCTCAAAGCAAACGATCTGGCCACAGCTTCAAGTGTGTTTATTCGTTGGTGCTGAGGGGCGGAGCCCAGGCCTCTCACCCTGAGCTGCATCTTTTATTTTTTATTTTGAGGCAGAGTCTGATTTGCTCAATTGCTTAGGCTGGGCTTGAACTTGTGATCTTCCTGCCTCAGCTTCCCAGAGTGCTGAGATTACAGGCCTGTGCACTGTACCCGACTAAGAACTCAAACTTTGTACACCCCATTGCTGACTGCAGACTGGCCTTATTTTCAGGCTGCAAACCCACGTTTCCTCAGCCCACGCAAGATCACGGAGCAGAGGGCAGGCTGCTCGGCCCCTCCCCCATCCCCCGTGGGTTGCTTCAGATCCTGTGAGCTGGCCTTGGGTCTGTCCTCACGTTTGGGAGAAAGTCAGGCGAACTGGGCTCCCTGGAGCTCGGTGGTTGCCATGGCGCCTTTCCTGGGCTCCTCTCAGTAGAAACCTGGGGGCGAACTGTTTTGAAGCAAATGGAGAAAACAGAAAAATTCTGCTACTGATGCAAGCACCCAGCAAACAGCCCTCCACACCTTGAAATGCCTCCGGATGCCTTGCAGGTGGCTGCAGGGCTGTGGAATCCATACGTATCCATTTCACAGATGAGGAAACTGAGGCTCATGGCGTTTCGTGGTTCACAGAGATTTCGTGCCTGGAGCCAGGGAGACCTGGGTGGCTCCTGCATGTATCATGTGGTACGGGTCAAGCCCCGAACTGCCCTGAGCCCCAACTCCTTATCTGTAAGAAGGATCCATAACCTCCTTCCCTGAAGGAGTTCTCCAAAAGATTAAAGGAAATTACACACAGCTGTGTCCCCAGAGTGCCTGGCATGGAGGGGCAGGTGGCCACTCAAGTCAGCTTGCCCAGGGGCACGGAAAGTGTTTCAGGACACGGGACGTGGGGTCTGGTCTTGACTCTGCTACTAACTCGCTGTGTAATTTGTCCCTTTGTGCACTCTGGACCTTAGTGTCCTTTTCCCTAAACCCAAGGAGGGTGGGTCTAGCTGACACCTAAGCTTCCCTGCCAGTTCTACAAGTCTGTGCACTGGGTGACAGGGTGCTAATCCCAGGACTTCTACAGCTGTCCATCTCTGTTTGTTTTACTGTGTTGTCTTGTCGCTGCCAGAGTGGCCTGGCACCATGCCAGGGGCCAACCCGCTGAGCAGAGGGAGGGATGAGTCTGCAGGCAGGACTCACCTGCAGGCCGGGTGTTGCTTGGCCTGGCTCCCACGTGCCCCCCTGGTGCCTGTGTTTATGGTGCTGGGGCACAGGGAGGAGGAGGAGGGACTCACCTGGGGGGGAGCCGGCTGACAGGTCAACTCTGAGCCGGTTTTGGTACCTTCAGGGTCAGAACGTGGCTCTGAGGCTCTGAGGGACGGGCTGACGACAGTCACTGCTGAGGAGCAGCAGGGCAGAGGGACCGGGAGGACAGATGGGTGCAGGGCAGGACGCTGAAGGGAGGAGCAGGGAAGAAAGAGCAGGGGAAGGGAAGGAGATAACCGCTCATCACCCAAGAAATGTGACATCTCAGCAGGAAAGCCAGGAGCCTGATGGCTTTCAAGTCATTTTATTTCCACCACTTCCCGGGTTGCTCTCCGCCCTCACGAGGCTGGCAGGGGCACTGTCCTCGGAGGGGAAGTATGGAGCAGGCGCTCCGTCCTGCTGGGTCCCATCTGATGGCCTCCGGTGCCATCATCTCCTGCCATAGTGCCTGGAGGCCCAACAGGCACTAGGCTGGGGAACGCTGAGCCAGTCCCGCCCTCCCCTTGCAGCCGCTGCCCCTTCCTAGCGTCCATCCACCAAGCCTCTTCTGCTCCATATATGCCCCCTCCCTCACCTCCCGCCCTAGACCATGGAGCAAACAAATTCTGCAACTTGATGCATGGGAATTTACTGCAGGCAGGAGGCTGCATGCTTGGAAGGTATGTGCTCAGCACGGGCCGCACCCCAGGATGGACTGGCCGGAAACTGGGTGTACGTGGACCTCCAAGATCAAGAAGGAAAAGTAGCTAGACATGTTTATTGTTAGTATGTTAGACAATTTTTTTGGAGACAGAGTCTAGCTCTGTAGTCAACATGGTTATTGTTAATAATGGTAGCAGCTCAGGTAACAGTTTACTAAAGGGTTTGCATGCACCAGGTGTTGTTACAAGCTCTGAATTTACATGGCCTCGTTAATCTCCTTCAGAAGTCTCCAAAACAAGTATTAATATCATTGCTTCTGAGGAAAGCAAGGCTTGGAAAAGGTGAGATACTCATCCAAGGTTGTATAATTTGCATATGGTAAACATAATATTCAAAGTTTGTCTCGTGATACTGAGAATTGAACCCAGAGCCTCTGCATTGAGTTACATCTGCAGAACTTTACATTTTTTATTTTAAGACAGGGTCTTGCAAAGTCATTAATTTCTCCAGGCTGGTCTGGAACTTACTATGTAGCCCAAGCTGGCCTTGAACTCACCACAATCCTCCTACCTCAGTCTCCTGAGTGCCGGGATTACAGGCATATACTACCATGCCCAGGTTTTTGTGGTGCTGGGGGAATTGAACTCACGGCCTTGAACTTGCAAGGCAAGAGCCTTAACTACTGTGCCATTCCTCCAGCCCTGTCTTTTTAAATTATTAAATCCTACATTGCTTAGGCCTCCGTCAATGTTTGTGATTCTTCTGCCTCAGCCTCCTGAGCATCTGGAATTACCAGCAGGTGCCACTAGGATTGGCAAAGCTTTGATTTTCATCTGGGGAGAAAACAAACGCTGTGAGATTGTTCTTAATGACTCATCGCTCACATATCTACCCCTAGATCAACCACTAATGTAGAAAATATATGTTAAGATATGACACAAACCTCCCTGAAATCTAGTGGCTTGAATCAGCCCCACCCACTGTTGCCATGAATCTCTGAGTAGCTGGCTGGTCCTACTGGTCTGTGGTGGCTGGGCTGAACTTAGCGGGGCTTACCAGCGTGTCTGTGGCCAGTTGTTGTGTTGGCGGGGCGTTGGCCTGTCTAAGATGGTCTTGTTACTCACATGTCTGGTGTTGGCGGCTGTCAGCTTGTGGCTGAAGTGAGGTGTCTCTTAACTCGCATATGAGCATGAGGTTGGTTCTGGACGAAGCATCAAGGCCTTGGGGCCCAGGCTTGGGTTGGAATTGGCCCACCGGCATCTTCCATCTTGTCCTTCTGGACAAAACAAGTCACAATCTGGCCCAGGTGCAAGAGACAGGAGGGGCCACAAAGTCACTTTGGGAAGGGCACAGACACAGAGGATGAAGAATTGTGACCATTTTGTAATCTGCAGAGGAATTCCATGATTTATTTAGACCAGTTCATCTCCAGAGGCAAGGAGGGGGGTCCCATGCCCTACATCCAGTACTCACCCTGTCCCCTGATCGGGGGGCTACCATTATAAGAAGGAGGGGCTGTGGTCTAAATAGGGTTTCAACATCTCCTCCAGAGGTTCCGATTAGTCCCAAGAGAGTGGGGTGGAGAGATGGAGTGGAACCTTAAAGAAATGGGGCCCAGTGGGAGTTTCTTAGTCAGTAGGTGGCACTGCCCACCAGGACAGGGGTGTTAGGAATTGCTGGGTGTGTCCCACCAGCTCTGGCTTCCTGTTGTGAGACGTGCTGGTGTCCATCTGTACTTCCGCCCTTGCCTTCTGCTGTGATGGGATGTAGCAGAGGGCATCCTCAGTTTGCAGAGCTGGGGATTGAACTCCGGACCACACACATACACAGCAAAGTACTCTATCATTGAGTTCTAGCTCTGTTTCCTTTGGCAATTATCCTGCTTCAGGTATTTTGTCGTAGTGATGCTAAACAGATTAATGAGACTGGGGTCACTTCTGCTGCGTGGACAGAAGTGTCTGGACAGGACTAATCCCACAGGTTCAATGTCTCTGTGAAACAAATCTCCCCTAAATCAAATGACTTGAAAAAAAAAACATCCACTGTTGCCATGAATCTGTAGGTAGCTGGCTCGTTCTGCTGGCCTCAGATGGGCCTGGCTTATCTCAGTGGGCTTCCCAGTGTGCCTGTGCTCAGCCGCTGGGTTGGCAGGGCATTGGCCTGCCTGGGATGCCCTTGTGACTTAGCACTCTTATTCTGAAAAGACTGGTTCTCATCTGTCTTTTGGTGGTGCTTGTTCCAGGCTTCATGATGGCTCAGCTAGCAGGTGGATGCATTTTCTCTATGACAGTCAGATGTAAAACCCAACTAAAAATAAGTCAAATGATTCAGGCACATGGTGTGGGCCTCTAATCCTGGCACTCTGGGAAAATTAAGAGGATCTCAAGTTTGAACCCAATCTGGGCAAGTTGGTGATGATTCCTTAGTGAGATCTTGTCTCAAAAAAAAAAAAAAATCAAATTCCTCTCTGCTTCATCCACCAGAGCTGTGGGCAAGTCCAGTCTCAGCGTCTGGGGACTGACTCAGTCCTTCCGCTTCAAGCCCGGAAATATGGGATGGAGACCTGCAGCACTTGCTCCACCAATGTGCTTTGAAGTGCTTTTGTTGAAGCCCCACGATCAGTTCAAAACCGGGAGACTGTCTCTGATCCATTGACCTGGAACTTATGGCTGACTCTTCCTGCATTGTAACATCCATCAGAGTCTTCACTCAAGGGCTGTACCACCTGCTCTGTCTCCTCTCCTCAGGGAACCCATTTCTCTAGGAGTCCCTGGGCAACTCTTCCGCTTTCTCCCGGCTTCCTCCCAGCAGCTCCAGGTGGGATGGTCTCCCAGGGACTAAGGATGTGATTATGTATCCAGGAGAGAGATGTGTCCCAAAGGAATGGCAATGAGTGATGCGAGCTAATTTGGAGGCGCAGGCACGGAAGTGGCTTCTCAGCTGGAACATGATCTCAGTACCAGAGCGGGCTGGGTGACAGAGCCTGGGAGGTACAGTTGACAATCCATGTGCAGAAAATCCTGCTGCAATGACAGCTAACAACTATCAAGCATCACCTGCACACCGGGTACTATATATAACGCAGGTATGTTTGTTCTCCCTGTGTTATGAATTCATGAAATGTGTGCATAAAACTCACAGAAGTTCTGTCACTCCCCTGAAGTCAAGCAACTAAGAAGGGGCTGAGCTGAGATTTCAAATTCAACCAATCTAGTGCCAAAGCCCTTCTCTTAACCACTAGAGCGAGGGCATCATGGGAGTTTATTTCAGCTGTCACATAGTCTGGCAGGTACAAGAGGCCAGTGAGGTAGAAAGAGGTGGAAACAGGTCCCTGGAGCCATGTAACTGCTTGAAGACAGCAAGCCTGGATGCCAGGAGATCATGGTGGTGGTGTCAGTAATTAATGATGCTGCGACAGAGTTCAAGATGGTAGTGAGAATAAGGGACCATGGGGCCTGGGGCACAGTTTGGTGATTAAAGCGCTTACCTAGCTTGTGCAAGGCCCTGTGTTCGATTCCCCAGCGCAGCATCAAGATTAGCTGGTGTAGTGGTGCATGCCTGCAACCCCAACCCTAGGGAGGCTGAGGCAGAAGGATTGCTGTGAGTTGGAGGCCAGTTTGGGCTACAAAGTGAGTTCAGGACCAGCCCAGACTACAGAGTGAGACCTTTTCTCCAAACAATGGGAAGATTCATCCATGGGCGCTAAGGGACAAAGATCGCCCAGAGAAGGAGAAATGGAGAGAGAGAGTGAAAGAGAAGAGGGAAGGGAAGAATGATTCTCAGGTTTCTACCCTGAACAACGAGCTGGATGGTACCAAAGCTATTTCTTCCCCCATTTGCTGTGTGTCCTTGGGGAGCTGGCCCAGGCTCTCTGATGAGTGTCTTCCTAGCAATAAGACGGAGATAATGAAACCTAACCTCCTCGTGCATCTGGCTGGTGTCAAGATAAGATGAAGTCATCAATTTGGGAGTGCTTTGGGACATCGTAAGTACTTCGGAAGTGTAAGTGATTATTATTTTATGGTTTCCTTACGGTCCTCCGCCACCTGGGTCTTGCAGATGAGCCAGACTGAAAGACCGGGGGTGGCGGGGGGAGGGGGGAACTGCGGAGGGAGCTGTGGGAGCGAGGAGGCAAGGTAGGGCGGGCTTCCGTCAGGCAGATCACTCTCTTTGGCAGGTGGGAGCCACATTCCCACGTACTAAATTGTTAATAGCTTCCCTGGGGAGTTCCCTTCGGCTCTGACTCCTTCAGTGGTTTCTTTCTCTATCACTGCTGCCTTCTGAGGCTCAGGTTGGTGCAGAATTTCCCATCCAGTTCTGTTTTTGCCTTACCCCTGGAAGCCAGGGATGAGGACAGGCTTCAAGGAAAGCCCAGCCCCCCGGCCCTGGGGCACAGATGGCTGGATCCCCTGTGCCCCTGTGGGGCGGACTCAAGGACCCACTGAGCTCCAGGAACGAGCGGCCTTGCACAGTAAGGACAGCTGCTGACCAGAGGCATGAGGGTGGTTGGGGGACTTTCTAGTCATTGATCTGGGAGGCACAGAGTGTAGGAGACAGGGGATTAGGTGTTCTAGCCACACAGACTGGGCTTGGCAGCTCAGTTTAGGCTTGGGTAGGTAACCTGACCTCTGCCAGAAGGAACAATAGGACTACGTGGGGCCCACAGGGCTGCCTGGGACTAACTGGAGTCAGCCCTAGTGCCCAGCCCCGGGACAGCTCTGCATGAACAGTAACTAACAAAACTCACTCTGAGTTTGTGACCACAATCCACAATTAAGAGATTTTTTTTTTTTTTTTTTTTTTTTTTTGAGACAGGGTCTCCCTCTGTAGTCCAGGCTGGTGCTGAACTCACTATGGACTCAGGCTGGCCTTGGATTTGGCAATCCCTCTGCCTCAGCCTCCTGAGTGCTGGGTTTAAAGGTGTGCACCACCACGCCCAGCTGCATGTGTTATGCAGATCGCAAAGACCCCAGAGAGACCACCAAGAGACCGAGGCACATGTGTAAAAGCAAGGAGCCTTTAATTCGGGCTTAAGCTTGGGTGGGCCTAAGCTTGTGCTCTCAGACTTCACCAACACAGTGTATCTGTGCCAAGAGCCCCGAACAATGGCTAGGCAGAACTTTTATGATGTAAGAGAAGGGGTGGTTACGGTGAGCACGAGGTAGGCACAGCATCATTACACAAATACCAGTTACAATCACACAGCACTCATGGCAACAATATCGACCATTCAGAATCTATGGGCTGTCCGTGGCATCCGGCGGGACCTATTCATGACTTTTGAGACTTTTGAAAATGACCAATTATAAGGTTAGCTCAATGGTCCTACATGGGGGTTTGGGCAAGAGGCGAGTGATTGGTCAGTTTGTACAAGTTAACTATCTGCAGTCCTCAGAGCTTAATTTATGTCACAAGAATGTTAGATATGTAGTTCCTAGACCACCACCCAGGCTGCAGGAATGCTAGATATGTGGCACCCAGATCTTAACTCAGGCCCCAGATATGTTTTAGCTTTGGCTGGTCTGAGAGTGGCCCAAGGGTGGCTTCAGCCTTCAGCAATGTTCAGCAGGGTGGCTGGGTTTAGAGCAGTACTCGAGTCACCCCAGAGTGGAGTCCCAGTCTTGGAGCTAGCGGCGGCGGGGACCATGGCAGTGCCCACCAGAGCCGGGAGGGTGATGGCAGCCTCCGATCACTGGTACTGGCAGTGCTTGGGCTCTCAACAGCTGGTGGGTCAGCCCTGGAGGTCTTTACTCCCAAAGAAATCTCTGTGGCCAACGGAACTGCCTGATTGTTCTGGGAAACTGAAACTCAGGCGTACTAGCTTGTCTGGTGGGTCTGAAGCCTGCCATGGAGTTTGTTTAGCTTGGGTCTTTCAGTATGTATTGCTGGATAATCGAAGCCAGGGCCTTGTGCTTGCTAGGCAAGTGCTTTAACCACTGTGCCATTCGTCCAGCCCCAAGGTTTCCACTTAAGAGAAATAGGCAAGTGGGACCTGCTGGTGCGGGCCTGTCATCCCAACCCTCTGGGAGGCATAGGCAGGAGGATTGCAAGTTCAAACCTAGCTAGCACAACACAGCAATTTAGTGATGTACTGTCTCAAAATAAAAATTAAAAAAGAAAAGGGGGCTAGGGATGTCAGTGTAAAGGCACAAGGTCCAGTGCAAGAGAAAGAGAGAGAAAGAGAGACAGAGAGAGAGAGAGAGGCTAATATGCTAACATCCACGGAAGTTTCTGACTTATGTAGCATCCATGGGTATGGGTTCCCGGATTCCTCTTGGATCCCCAAACCTGCAGGTGCTCAAGTCCCTCACACAGGACGGTGTAACATTGACCTCTAACCTACATACATTGGAATTCAATTTTATAAAAACCTCTTCAGAAGCATGAGATAGGGAGAGGAGATGGGGACAGAAGAAGCAGGGAACTTGGGAGGGTGGGTAGGGAGCCGCCGAGGGAGGGACCCGTGTGACATGCCACCAAGTGATGGGAGACTTGCTTGGTGGCCACCAAAAGCAAAGGCAGAAGGTGGTGGAGCTGGAAATGAACATTTTGGTTCCAAATAAGACGTGATTACAGTGTCCGTTATACAGACGGTTTTATTTGCTTAGAAGATTTCCCAGGTACCTATTAAATTACACCTGCCCTGTCTCCCTCATCCAAATGAGAGCTCACCCACGTTGGAACTGAGCTTCTGTGTTCAGTGGCTCACGTACTGAGTGGCTGCATGTACCAAGGACGGGCCACAGACGTGCACAGAGCTGTTGCAAAGGTGACATACACAAAACCGCCATGCTGACATGCAGAGATGTGGGAAATTATGTAAAGAGGCTGAGGATGCTATGAGATCAGGTAACCTGAGAGTTTTGTCTAGTTGGAGGCGAGGTGGGGGGGGGGGTCAGTGGAGCTTTCAGGAAAGAATTCATATTTCAACTCAAACTTGAAGAATAGCATTTAGCCTAGGGAAACAGCTAGGCCTTCCAAGTGAAAGGAATAGAATATGCAAATATCCTGAGGTAGGGAAATCTTGTCTTGTTGGAGGCAGAGGGAGAAGAAGAGGGCCAGGATTCCAATTAAGTAGCCCTTCTCTTTCCTGTCCCATTCTCCTCCCTGGCACTGGAAAAATACCTGTATATACCAGGCCCTTTGGAACAGTAAGAGAGTGTTGGCAACATGTGACCACAGCAAAATTCTCCTGTTCGATGGGATTTTAGATAGTTGAATGGGAACATCTTGGGTGGGGTTTGCCATAGCTAAAGGACAGAGAGGAGGGTGAGCTTGGAAATTCTAGCTAAAGCCAGGCATAGTGGCAACACACCTGTAGTCCCAGGATTGTCATGAGTTTGAGGCCAGCCTGGGCTACATAGGGAGTTCAGGAGCAGCCTGGACCACAGAGCAAGACCTTGTCTAATAATAATAATATTAACAATAATAATAATAAAAGAAAATTCAGGCTATGTTCCTTCTGGGAAGGGCAAGACCCTTGATAGGTGATTCATGCCACAGATAACCTAAGAGAGACCCTCTGATCCTTGCCACCCACTCAAAGAGCCAACAGCTTTATCACAGAGTCTAGACCTTGGGACCCCAATACTGTCCCACTCCAATCCTCTTTAAGTCTTTATCATCAAACAGTATTTTTTGAGCATCCTTTTTGATCCTGGCTCTCTCTTGGGTACAGAGGTCCTATAGGCATGGTTGCCTTAAGGAGACAAGCTTAGATAGAGTTACCATATGATATAATTCAGTGCCAAAATTCAGGTTTTTATTTTTTTGAGACAGGGTCTTATTCACTATTCCAGAACTCACTATGTAGCCCAGGCTGGCCTCGAGCTCACAGCAATCCTCCTACCTCAGCTTCCCAAGTGCTCAGAGTACGGGCATGTGCCACCCATGCCCAGGGGTCTCAGTCTTCTTGTCTGTAAAATAGGACAATAAAATAGAATAGAATAACAATAGAATCTTCCCCAAAGTACTAATGAATAAAGTTCTTATCCCAGTGCCTCAAACAGAGTAATGCTTAGAACATTCTGGACAGACTGGGTACCCCAAGAAAGATGGTTTTGGATCTAGGCTAGTCAGGTCAAGGAAAGGGTGTAGGAAGGAAAAATTAGGCAAGTGTCCCTTTCCATGTGCTCCTAGCTTAAGGACCAGACCCTGCCCACTGGCTCAGCCCACTCTCTCTACTCACCGCCGCCTTGAGTCGCTCTGGTCATCCAGCCTTTGCAGGGGTGACTCCTTTCTCTAGAACATTCTTCCCTACGTTGGTCCCTCCCAAACTTCACACTTCACCCTAAGTGTCGTCTCAGGGAAACTGTCCTCTCCCAGGGTTTTATAACCCCTGGCCCTTTTGTCAGCTTGAGCTAGTATTTCCACTGGCATGATTTTAGGATGGATGTCTTGGTGGAAGCCTCGGAAAGCAGGGCTGCTTTTGATTTTGTGCATCCGTGGACCTGAGCAGTGCCTGGGTCTTAGTGCTAGGCGCCCTCAGGATTTGTGGAGTGGATACGAGGCGTGCAAGAAAAACACGTCTAGCGAGAATTATGGAGCACTTACTGCGTGTTGAGCTGGGTTTTCTTTAAGTATTTATGTACTTATTTATTTAGTGGTCCTGGAGATCCAATCCTGGGCCTTCACATTAAGTCCATCCTTTGGTTTTGAATTTGAGACAGGTCTTGCCAAGTCACTGACCAGGCTGGGCTCAAACTTGTGGTCCTCCTGCCTCAGCCTCCCAGAGTGCTGAGACTCCAAGCCTGTGCCACCAGGCTCTTCCCATTCACATATTCGCTGCTGAGCCAATTTACTAGTGAAGAACTTGGACACAAAAGAACGACCAGATTCCCTGTAAAACAAGTCTAGCCGTCCAGACAGCGGTGACCTTTTCAGCTTCTTATGGCAAGATGGCAGCGAGCTCAGTACAGCCGACCTCTGTGCCATTTCCCCGGCGATTCCTTGGCTCTCCTATGTCTTCTCCTGGAGCAGACCCTGATTTTGTTACCAGTTTATCCGAATCCACTGAGACAATTTTACATGTGTGTCTTTGCCAGGAACCGCTTGATCCTCAAAGTCCTGTGAGAAGACATGGCGAGGAGGGGACTCCACGCACACCCACATCGTAATCGCCCCACAGTCCTCCGATCGCGGTGGCCGGATCTCCCTTTCTATGCAGACGGGGAGAATGAATGAGATTGAGGTTAAGGGACTTGCCCAAGGTTACTGCGCAGGGTAGTGCGGGGGCGAAGAAGGGGCGGGGAGAGGGGCGGGGCGAGGCGAGGGGCGGGGCTCACATTCAGACGCTCCTGACTCCCAAGGGGCAACGGGGTGGGGGTGAGATCCGGCCCGAGAGGGGGCGGCGGTCTCCCCGGCTCGCGCCCCGGCCGGCGGCGCAGCGCCCGCCCCCGGTCGCGGGCTCCGCCGAGCGCTGCCTCCAGGCCACGTGGTGCGCGGCGGGCGCGTCCGAGTTACCGGCCGCGGCTCGGGGCTCGCAGCGCGGGGTGGGAGAGCGCGGACGCCGCGGGCGGGCGGGCCGGCGTGGGCGGCGGGCGCGGAGAGGAGACGCCGAGCGCGCCGAGGAGCCGCAGCGGGCAACGTCGGGGCCGCAGCCCGGGCCCTTCGCGCGTCCCTCGCGCCAGGTTCCTGCGCCCGGGGCGCACGGTGGAGAGGGACGCGGCGTCGGCCGCCATGGAGCCGGCCCCTTCTGCGGGCGCAGGTCTGCGGGCCCCGCTCCTCGCCAACGCCTCCGACGCCTACCCCAGCGCCTATCCCAGCGCCTACCCCGGCGCTGGTGCCAATGCGTCGGGGCCGCCGGGCGCACGGAGCGCCTCGTCCCTCGCCCTGGCCATCGCCATCACCGCGCTCTACTCGGCCGTGTGCGCCGTGGGGCTGCTGGGCAACGTGCTTGTCATGTTTGGCATCGTCCGGTGAGTCCGTTGCGGGCTGGCACCACGGCTCTTGGCCCCGAGGTGAGGGTGGGGACCACGGGCTTGGCACCCGGGCTCTGGACTCCTCGGACCTCCGCACAGCGTTGCCTAGGGCCCCGACTGGGAGGCCACTTTCTTTCAGAGGGGTACCCAGGAATGTTTGTGTCCTTTGTGTATGTGCGTGCGCCCGCGATTGCGCTTGCCCAATTAGGTAACATGCAGTCATCTGTTGGCATCCGCATTCTTCTTCATCAGGGCTGTGGGACAGTTTGGCAACAGTTTGTGTGTTTGCCACAGTTTGAGAATGGGTGTTTGTGCCGGTACAAGGGTGTGATTGGCCCCCTAGGGGGGAGTGGAGAAGACCTCAGTCCCTTGGGCCTTTGGGGGCATAGCCGACTGTGGGCACCCAGCAGGGAGCAGGGCAGTGCTGCGTGTCTGCTCCATGCTGCCTGTGAGGACCCTCACCATGTCACGTGTGGTAATCCTCTGCCGGGTCCCTGTGTTGATGTGTGTTTCTTCCAAACTGCCTGTGTGAAATTCTGTTTATAGGAGAATGTCACTGAGCTGCTTTCTTTCAAGACTTCAAAACCCCGGTGGGAGGGGACACTCAGAGTGGCTACGCACCTGCCTGTGTGCAGCTGAGTGTAGTTGCTATGGGAGAGCCCTGGCTTCTTTGATTCAGTGAGCAGTGCCTGTGGGCCAGCTGGCCAGTTCCCTGCCCCTGCTCTCTTCCCCAGTGGCCATCTGGTCAGAAACTCTGGATATGATTAAGAGTGGCCTCAGGTCCCTCTCCCATTTTCTCTTTCCGTGTGTGTGTGTGTGTGTGTGTGTGTGTGTGTGTGTGTGTGTGTGTGTGTGTGTGTTTTTGAGACAAGGTCTCATTCTGTACTTCAGGCTGATTCTGAACTCATTATGTAGCCCAGGATGTCCTCAAACATACAGCAATCTTCCTGCCTCATCCTCCTGAGTGCTGGGATTATAGGCGTGCACCAGCACACTCTGCTTATGTGGTGCTAGGGAATCAAACTCAGGGCCTTGTGCTTGGTAGGAAAGCACTTGAATTGCTGTGCTATGTCCTCAGCCCTGGGAGGAGAGGAATGTGTGCTTTTAGCCCTCAAAGTGAGGTTTCTTCCTTAGTATCTGTGCACAGTGCTGGCATGGGCTTGCGTGGTCAGCTTGCCCACCTTGTGCTCCTCGATGCAGCCTCATCAGCTCTGATTGGGGCAAAAAGAGTTGAAAGGAAACTCTCATCCTTCAACAAGACAGAAGCCTGGGTGCATGCTCCTTTTTATAAATGGGTCTTGCTTGCCTGTTGACCAAGGACACAGTCCTAAACTTCTCTGGGCTGTGGCATCCCCAGGCAGAGCAGAGGACGTGGACTTAGAGGCTGGAGGAGACGTGAACTTTGCTCACAGCCCAGTCACTGAGGCCTAGACTCCATTCTCCTTGCTCCACCTGTTATCCACCTCAGTTTCCCAGTTGAAGAATAGAGAGCCATTCTTCCTGGTTAGAAAGCAGACGTTCCACGGGCTGGAGGAACGGCTCAGTGGTTAAAGCTCTTGCCTAGCAAGTGCTAAGTACATGAATTGATTCCTCAGCACCATCTAAACTGGACGTGGTGATGCACACCTCGAATCCTAGCACTGTGGAGGCTGAGACAGGAGGATTGCCATAAGTCCAACGCTAGCCTGGGGTACAGAGTGAATTCAGGATCAGCCTGGTTACAGAGCGTGACTCTGTCTCCAAAAAAAAAAAAAAGCATACATTTCAATGAGCAGGGCCCTGAGGCAGATGCTGGAGCACAGGACTGAGTGGGTGGGTACTAGGATTGGCCATTGGGACCTCCTTGCTTCTGCAGGAGGAGTAGAGGGAGCTGGGCTGTACCTCAGTGGTCATGTGCTTGTCTAACACATGCAAGCCCAGAGCTCCATCTCTAGTATTGAAGGGCGAAAAAAAGAGTGGAAGGTATAAGACGTTCCTGTGCTATCGGTGACTCATCACCAGCTGCAGAGAGGAAATTTACCCAAGCACCGGGAGGGTTGATCTTTGCTTTGTCTTTTTATCCGTGACTCCCTGTTCTGTAGGTCTAGGACTGAGCCACCTGAATGCTAATCCCTAACTGGCGCTGTGGCCTGGGGGAGTCTCTTAGCTTCCCTGAGCCTTGGATTCTTCGTCTGTAGAATGGGATACTACGAGAACCTTTTTGATAGGATAATTGTGAGGTGTCAACATCTATACAGCTGGCTTGGTGCCTGGATCCAATACATAGAAGCTGTCTGTACAGCTAGGATGAGGAATTTTCCAGATCCTGCACAAGCCGGTGGGCACCAGGCAAGCAGGGAGTAGCAGAGTGGCCCTTGCCGTAAGGTGGGCCTGAGCGTTGTTGCGATTCATAGAGTTCCAGGTTCGCGGCACATGCTGTCTGTAGGGGAACCTGGGAGCTCCGGTTAGGGAGATGCTGAGCAATGTGCTGCCATTTCTGGCTTCTCCCCGGGGCCTCCTGGGCTGTCGGGCTGCTGAACACAGCTTCTCCATTACCGCAGAGTGAGGGGGTCCACTCTGGGGAGGCTCTGGGTGCGTTCCCAACCAGCCTGCTGCAGGTTGCCAAATGTATGCAGATGACAGAGTGGCCCGGTAGGCCTCCAGTTGCCAGGACATTCCCCTATCTTTCATTAGCTCTGGGTCTGCATGATTTAATCCCCACTTACAGCCTGAGCGGTAAACATTAGTGTCACCACCAACATCCCTCCTATTTTACAGAATAAAAGAGGAGTCTGCAGCTCAGAGAGAGAAAAGAGGAGTCTGCAGCTCAGAGAGAGGCAGGGAGATGTGTTCTCAGGTGCTGTGGCCAGCTCCAGACGTGGAGCTCTGGAGCCTTGGTCTTACATTCCATACGAGTTGAGAACTTTTTCTAAAGCTGCCTGGACTAGTATGATGGAGAGCTGAGGACTGTGATGTGGATTATTCAGTTCCTGTGTTTTAGGCTGCTGTCCTCGCCGGAGGAGAGGGTGTTGAGGGCTGAGAGGAGGCCCAGACAGGGCACTTGTCTAGGCCTTGGCTTATGCTGGAGAAGTCCCAAGAGCAGAGAGGTGGGGACAGGCTGGGATGGAGAAAAAGTCCCTGATGTCCTTAGAGGTTCCTTGAGCTTGTGATTCCCTGCCGCCCCATCCAGGCATGGCACAACCCACAAATGAATGAATGATGCATGAATGACCTTAGGCAGCTTGGGATGGGGTCGGGGGAAAGTCTGCAGAGAAGATTCGGCAGGTTCTTGGGAGAAGTACAGTAGGTAGAGGTGGGGCTGTGAAGCCAGGCGTATAGGAGTTCACAGCCTCTTTCTTGCTGTGTTTATGGCCTAGCCACTTCACCTCTACGATGCTTATTTCCCCATCTGTAAAATGGGAATAGCAATAATGCATCCACGGCTGAGGTGAGGCTTAAATGACGTAAAGTGTGAAATCTGAGCTTTGGACCCTTGAGAACCGGAGGAGCCTCTGCTGGGAAGCAGTGAAAGGGGTTAACTCATTCAGGAGTTTCTGTGGGAGCCAAGTGCCGCCGTGGCTCACACCTGTAATCCCTACCGCTTTGGGAGGTGGAGGCAGGCTCTGGGCTGCGAGTTCCAGTCCAGCCTTGCCAACTTAGTGAGACCCTGCCTCAAAATAAAATAAAAAATGGTCTGGGGATGTAGCCCAATGTGAAGGCCCTGGGTTCCGTCCTCACTATCACAAACAGACAAACAAACAAACAAAACAAACAGGTGATTATTTGGATCCCTGTGTTAGAGGCTGAGTTACAGTGGTAGGAGAGGGAAGATGGTGTCTTGCTGTCCTGGAGCTTTTGTTCTGGCAGAGAAACAGACATTTGTCATCGAGTCATCCTGAAAGCTGAAATTTGTGGGTTGGGGAGACACAGAGGTAGGAGAAGGTCTTGCCTGTTTGGAGACATCAGAGGCAACCTCTGGGGAGCAGAAGGATGAAGTGGGGGCAGTTAAGTCAAAAGCTGAGGGCAAACCAGGTGTGGTGGTGCATGCCTGTATCTCCAGCTCCTCGCAAGGCTGAGGTAGGAAGGAAGATTGCAAGTTCAAGACTGGCCTGGATCACGTAGTGAGACCTGTTATCCAAGTTAAAAGTAGAAAAGGGCTGAAGATGTAGCCCAGTACTCCCTGGGTTTGATTCCCATTAAAAAACAATAAAAAAAGTTGAGGGCGGGGCTGTGACAGGAAAGTGTGACAGAAGAGCATGAGAAAAAGAACCAGGAATCTCAGGGTGCCAGATCTGCAGCACTGTCTGCCCCTGCTCCCCACTCTCCTCCATCTCCCCACTTCTGAGAACCACTGGGAAGCCCACTCACTGTTCCTTCAGGACACGTGAGCTGGACCCTGGGAATGGAGCTTAAGTTGACAGCCAGCCTGCGGTTCCTGGGAAGGGGCTTCTGGGAAGCATGAGCAGCAATCTGTAGGATATCTGGTCCCCAGGCGGAGCATCGCAACCTGCTCCTGCAGGTGAGTTCAGGGGCCTTGGAGGTGTTCTGGGTCCTCAATCCTGACAGCCCCTCCTTCTGGGCAGAGCCAGAGTCCTCCGCTTGGCTGGCATCTCAGAGGTCCTTGGGCAGCCCCTCTGGGTGGGGTGAATGCAGGGGCTTTAACAGACCTTCATCTCTGGCTGGTAACTCTCCCCTGCATGGCCCAGAATTGCCAGGTTTGCGATGTCTGTATGCCCCTTCCTATCCCTGCGTTCCTGAGGAGACTGCCTCAGGCGTCCCTGCCCCTTGATCTCTTCTGAGCTGCGCCCAGGTGACTACAGCACACAGCAACAGGAGAGAGAGAGAAGGGCCGGCCAGCATGGGCTTGGGCAGGGTCACAACAGGCAAGTCGTCTCCTGCCACGTCTCCTACCACAGTGCCAGACGCTGCTGGGAAAGGAGCTCAAGTGTTAACTTTGCAAAACTGGGGCACCTCATCCCTGTCTTGTTTTTGTAGGCCCAGCACGTGGCCCTTGCCTTTCTGCCTCTTCCCCTCCTTCTGTTTTTTGCCTAGGTTGGGGCCTGGCTTACTTTTTCTTTGCTGTGAGTCAATACCCAACATCTACAAACAACTTCAATGAGAAAAGATTTATATTAGGTCACAGTTTGAGAGGCTCTTAGTCCATTATGAGTGGGTGGCTAGAAAGGGTGGAACTGCATGGGGGGGGCTTGAACAAGAGGAAGAGCTAAGAGCTCCTCACTGTGGCACATGGCAGGACAGAACTACATATGAGAGGAAGCGTGGAGCCACCCACGCCCTCCCCCCAGGTCAAGCCCCAAACATTCACCCTCACAGCCTGGCTCAACCTCCCAACAGTATACAGTATCCATAGGTACATGAGGCTTTTGGGGGACACTCCAGACCAGGCCACAGCAGGGTCTAACCCAGGACTCCAGGCCAGAAGAGAGTCCAGTGAGGTAACACAGGGCAGTGGTAAAGGTCACAGCAGTGTCTGGTGTGTCTCCCTTTGACTGTGTACTAGTCGTGTGGCTTTGGGCAAACAGCCTTATTTGAAAAATTGAGGTGATTGTGATGCGTGATTGGGAAGATTAAATGGGTCATCATATAAGGCACAGCATCCAGCACATAGTAGGTCCTCAGCATTTGTCAGGGGCAGCAATTAGAGCGCGTGTTCAGCTGCTCCGGGTGGGCCTGCGCCTGGGAGACTGGTGATGTCCGGTAGCATTTGCCAGTGCTTACCCAGGCCTGTCCAGCTTTAGCTCCCCCTGCCAGAACTCTGTGTACGCCTCGAATAGCCTGTGGCTCCTTTCTCAGCCACGCCCCAGGAAATCCTGGTTAGGGACAACAAGTGCAGGTCCAACTCAGCGGATGTGATGCTTGGGCACGTCTTGAGGAGGGAGCTGCAGTTGGTTACAGGAGAGATGGGGCCAGAACACTCCAGACCAGGGAGCAGCATGGGCGATAAAAGGTCCAGCGGATGATGGAGAGCTGCAGAGGGCAGGGTGGTTCTCTGGCCAAGCTGAGGGCACCGGGGCCTGAATGGCTGTGAGGATGGCGGGCCGGAAGGGACAAAAAGGAAAGCCGAGTGTCCCCGTCACTGTGGTTGTCAAAAACCCTGCTGTGTGCTGAGCTCAGCTGAACCTGGGAGCTGGAAATGAGTCTGTTAACAGTTCCCACCACCCAGAATCCCTGAGAAGGTGCAGCGGAGCAGCTCTGTGGACTGGCTTCAGGTAACTGGCAGTATTGGCCTGGGGCAGTAGCTCAGAGCTTAGGGTGCTTGCCTAGCAAGCCCAAGGCCCTGGGTTTGATTCTCTGGCTCCACATAAAAGTTAGTCAGGTGTGGTGATGTACACCTGTAAACCCAGCACTCTGAAGGCTAAGGCAGGAGAATGGCCATGAATTTAAGGCCAGCCTGGACTACATACAGTGAGTTTGGAACCCATCTCGACAGGGTAAGATATTTTCTCAATTTAAAAAAAGAGAGGGGTCATTCTGGTAGAGGCGGGGGTGGGACCGAGGAGAGGCCTGCGGCAGCCCGGCCTGGCTGTGGGATGGACCGTGGCGGTGCTGAAGTTGCGGTTGCTAGTCGGGATGCGGGAGCAGAGGCTAGGCAGGTGCATGAGTCCCTCTGTGGGAAGTGAGGGAGCTCTGGGTCACAGGCAGGGGGAGAGGATTCGGGAGCAGTTTGTGCAGTTGGTGTTTAAGGGGGGTGAACTGGGGTGGACTGGATGGGAGAGACCCAAGAGAGGCTGGCCAAGGGCAGTGGAAGGAGGCTTGTGACCTTGGGTAGGTTACTGAACACCGGCCTCAGTGCCATCTTTCTGAAACTCAGTACTGCTGGATCTGACAGAAAGGTGGGAGGCCTGGCTGGAGGACTTCCTGTGAGGCCGACCGGGGACAGCAGGCAGCAGCTCTGGCCTGATCTGCCACTTTAGGTCTGGGGTTCATTCCCTGGGGACTGTGTGTGACTCACAGACATGCCTGGGTGAGTTGGAGGAGCCTCTTCGGCAGTGCCGGAGGCTCTTCCAGCTGTACCCCGAGCCCGCAGTGGGGCCTCTGTGCTCTCATTCGCAGATAAGGACACAAGGCTCAGAGGGAGCAGGTGCTGCACGGCAAGAGGCCTGGAGCTGAGAGTCAAGCCCAGATCCCTCTCGCCCCCAAACCCCACCACATCTACTCTGCCTCTTCTGGCCAGGAGACACATGGGGAATGGAGGCCAGACTGGGGATTTTTAGATGAAAAATTGGAGCACAGAGCAGGGAAGGAGGATGGATTATTATGTGAAATTTTTTATTTTTCTGAGGCAGGGAGGGTCTCGTTCGGTAGTCCAGGCTGGTCCTAAACTCACTAGGGAGCCTAGATTGGCCTCAAACTCACAGCGTTATTCCTGCCTGGGCCTCCTAGGTGCTGGGGTTAGACATGTGCCAAAGTATCCGACTCATGTGGTCCTAGGGAATTGAACTCAGGACCTTGAGCTTGCTAGACAAGTGCTCTAACTGTTGAGCTATATCACAAGCCCTGTCTAAATCTTTGAGGCCTCCCTGCCACTGGAGTTGGGCTAACCTGGAGTCACTACCAACTGTGATGTTTATTAATCCAATGAGTTTGAGCAATATGTAAAACTTCTCAGAGCCTCAGTTTTCTCATCTGTGAAATGGGAGTAGTGATAGACCCTTACTGGATGGTTGTGAGGAGTCCACAGGGTATGACGTAAAATACTTCTGCACCTCATCTGGCGTTAAACACGTAATCCGCGAACATTTTCTGTAGTTATGTCTACTGAGGAGAGTGGGGCTTGCTTCTCATTCATTTGGCTGACACTACAGAGCCCCAGAGGAGCAAGAATTATTGGGTAGATGCTATGGGGAATCTTTATCAGCTTAATATTAGAAACTTCCTTTTATAATAAAAGTAACAAGGTAGTTATTTCAGAAAGTATGTTCAGCAGAGACAGATATTACCCATAAACCTGCCGCAGGGAAAAGCTTTGACATTTTGATACGTTTTCTTCCCCATTTCTGTTTCTGCCTCTCTATACACAACACACACACAATACACTTTAATGAAATTAGGATCATACAATATGTATTTTGTATTTTTTTTTACTTATACAGTATTTTCTCTTTTATTTATTTATCTATTTATCTATTTCTTTATTTATTTCTTGAGACAAGGTCTCACTCTGTAGCCCAGGCTGGTCCTGAACTCACTATGGAGCCCAGGCTGGTCTTGAACTCATGGCAATCCTCCTGCCTCGCCTTCCCAAGTGCTGGGATTTCAAGCATGCACCACCATGCTTGGCTTGTGTGGTGCTTGGGAATCAAACTCAGGGACTTGAGCTTGCTAGGCAGACCCTTTAGCTGCGAAGCTATTCCTCCACGAGCCCACCATGTGCATTTTCTCATGCTATTAAGCATCCTTTGGAAACATGATTTTTTTTTTTTTTTTTGAGACAGAGTCTCACTCTGTGGTCCAGGTTGGTCCTGAACTCACTATGGAGCCCAGGCTGGCCTTGGACTCATGGCAATCCTCCTGTCTCAGCCTCCCCAGTGCTGGGATTACAGATGTGCGCCACCATGCCCAGTTTATGTGGTGCTGGGGAATCGAACTAGGGTACTTAGCGCTTGTTAGGCAAGCACTTTAACTGCTGAGCCATTCCTCCAGCCCCGGAAACATGATTTTTGATGGCTGTATTATATGGATGTATTCTATTTGGAGTGGTTTATATTATTTCCAGTGGGTATGCCACGTAGTATGCTGCTGTGAAGATTTTTCATTGTATGTGCCTGTGCACAGATTATTTGTACAAGGAATTTTTCCCACAGTCAAAACTCCAGGAAGGTGTGGGATGCTCTGTAATGGAGAGAGCTTCCTGTCACAGAAGGTATGCAACCAGCAGAAGCTGGAAAACTGCTAGGTGGAGGTTTGGTGCTGGGCATTCAGGTGGAGAAAAGATGAGGTGAGCGTAATCTCAGAGCCCTCTCATCTCAGCTGAGATTTGAGGGACACTGAGCTCTCAGATGCTGGGAGCTCATGGCCCCCCTCCTCCTACCCCCCTGCAGCTGTCTGCTGGACTTTGGAGGGGGGGGGGACTGTGCAGGGCAAGGGATGATCTCATTAACCTCAGAATCCTGGGACCTCGGAATCAAATTGGCTCCTCAGAATATCATAACACGCACAGGAAGAGAGATAATCGCAGGGTAGAACAGAAAGCCTGCCTTAAATTAGCATTTTACCGTCTTGTAAGGCTGTAGCGGCCCCATTACCAGTTGCGGGGTGTGGGAGGGGTTGGGGTGTCTGGGCTGTGTGCTACTGAATTATAGTTTCCAGTGCAGCTGCAGAAATCAGTGGCTTTGTCTCTGGCCGGGGAGGGTGTTGGGGGAAAGAGCTTGTCCTTTATAGCTTTCCTAGTCTTGCTAAGTGGAAAGAACTTGAACTTCAAAGTCGTCTGAGGTTTAAAAAAAAAAAAAAGCTGTATTCAAAGACCTCCACTCAGGGAAAGAGAGAACTCCTGTCCCCTGTAGAAGTAACCCTGTCACCAAGGCGTAGAGCTTTGTTTTTGATGTGTGTGTGTGTGTGTGTGTGTGTGTGTGTGTGTGTGTGTGTGTGTGTGTATGTGTGTGTGTGTGTGTGTGTGTGTGTGTATTTAAAAAGTTTTTTTTGAGACAGGGTCTCTGTAAGTTGCTAAATGGCTAAGGCTGGGCTTGAATTTATGATCCTCTTTCCTCAGTTTCCCAGAGTGCTGGGACTATAGGCTTGCACTGGCAGGCCTGGTATCAGAGCTTGGCATCAGAGCTGGGCATCACAGAGGATGATTTATCCCTAAACACTTTATTGACCACTTATTTCAGGCCAAGTACTCTGCTTTGAGATGTAAGTAGATTATTCCATTTAATATTCACAGAGTCCATAGGGAGAGGTGAGTATTCTTGCCCTCTTTCTTTCTTTCTTTCTTTCTTTCTTTCTTTCTTTCTTTCTTTCCTTCTTTCTTTCTCTTTCTTTTTCTTTCTTTTTGAGGCAGGGTCTCTCTCGGTAGCCTAGGTTGGTCCTGAACTTGCTGGTATAGCCCAGGCTGGCTTGGGATTCAGGACAATCTGCCTGCCTCAGCCTCCTGAGTTAGTGTTGGGATTACAGGCATGCACCACAACACCCAGATTTATGTGGTGCTGGGAAATTGGTCTCAGGGCCTTGAGCTTGTAAGGCAAGTGCTTTAACTCCTGTGCCATTTCTCCAGCCCCGTCGCCCCATTTTATAGATGAGGAAACTCAAGGTTCCAAGAAAAGATATATCATGCCCAATGTTCCAGGGTCAGACTGAAATCAGAAGAGTTTCATTCTGAGATGAGATCACACATTCTTTGTTTTTTTAGCACTGGGTATTGAACTCAGGGCCTCATACAGACTAGGCCAGCACTAGCTGAGCTGTATCCTCAGCTACTCTTTCAGTTTCACGTTTTGAGACAGGGTCTCACTAAGTTGTCCAGGCTGGCCTGGAACTTATGGCTGTCCTATCTTGCCTCCCTAGTAGCTGGGATTACAGGTGTGTACCACCACGCCAGGCTCAAAGCCCATACTTTTAACTGTGATCTTGTCCTGCGCCACTTTTTTTTGGGTCAAGTTTGGCCCCTCTTTTACAAATGAGGAGAGGAAGGGCTGGAGAGGGTCTTTGTCTTTTAAGTTAGTGGCCATGGCAGAGAGGGAACTGAGCTCTACTGCCTTTCAGCAAAGGGAGAGCTGGAGGTTGGCTGAAAGTCATAGAACTTGGCAGCATGAGAAGTGGGTTTTACACGGATAGTTGGCATAGGGGTGGGGTACTGATGATACTCCCATTCTTCAGGGGCAGACAAAAAGGGGAGAGGAGGTTCAAAGCTAGGTCTCTTGCCTATGATCTGGAGAAGTGTCTGAGTCCAAAGCCAGCCTGGGCTACATAGTGAATTCAAGACTAGCCGGGAATACAGAGTAAGACCCTGTCTCAAAAAAAAAAAAAAAAAAAGCTGGGGATGCAACTCAGTGCAAAGGCTGAGTTCAAACTCCAGTATCACAAAAACAAAACAACACAACAACAAAAAGACAGAATCCAGCAACAGAAGGTCACAGCTGCGTATACTCAGTAGCTCTTGAGGACCAGCCGCAGTCAGGCATTGGGAATGCAGCAGAGACGAAGGTACAGTTCCTGCCCGGGTGTAGCTGACATCCCAGTAGGGAAAGATAGATAGCAAGAGAGATTAAGGCAGCCACAGGCAGAGGATGTGGAGGGGCTGCAGCCGTAAATGGGGAGACTGGGGAGCAGCCCATCGAGCAGTGCCGTACTGGTAGGAGCAAGGGAGTTTTAGGACAGGCAACAGCTGGGGCAAAGGTTAAGGGAGATGATGCCTGTTTGGCTGATGTGCACGGTCTGGTCCCCAGCAGGAAGCTGTTGGTGCTAATGATGTCTTTGGGCTGATTGCCCAGCACTTGGGAACCAGGGACAGGGATTAAGCCAAGGAAAAAGCTGCTGCTCTTGGCCAGGCCAGACAGAGATCATCTGTGGCCCTCAGTTACAAAAGGCTCAACTTCCCAGAGTACCAGGATGTGGCCCATGTCGGTGATTTTCCGTTCCTTCCTGGGAGAGCGAGTGGAGCTTTTGTGCTGGGAGGGTCAGATACCTGGCTCACAGTCCTTCACCTCACTGAGGGCTTGTCATCCTCAGTAAGAGAGAGTGCCCAGCAAAGCCTGGCATAGGGCTGGAGGAATAGCCCAGCATTTAAAGCTCTTGCCTAGCAAGTGCAAGGCCCTGGGTTCAATTCCCCGGGACTATATAAGCTGGGCATAGTGGTGCATTCCTATAATCCTAGTGTTTGGAGGCTGAAGTAGGAGGAATGCTGAGAGTTAAGAGGCCAGCCTTAGTTATGTAGTGAGTTCAGAACCAATCTGAGTTACGGTGCCAGACCCAGTCTCAAAAAAAAAAAAAAAAAAAAAAGGACCAAAAGTAACACACAGCATGGCCAAAAGCCTGGGCTCCCCCTGGGCTTTGTGAAGTGCCTGACTTTGATGAGTACCTCTCCTCTTTGGGTCAGTTTCCTTCTGTGAATACAGCGGTAACGTGCTGAGACCTATTTCTCAGGCAGGCCTTGTGTTTTCAAAAAGTGTCCTTCGTAAGGGACAGGACAAGCAAACTGTCACACCATCAACCACTAACAATGATAAAACTCAGGAGTACTATTTTTGCTTGGAACTGTGGGATTGAATAGATTATCTGGAAGAAATTAGGACTCAAATTCATTAGGAAACCAGACATTAACAGCTGTTATAAAAATGGGCACATATGTGACAAGATGGCTCTGTTACAGGACACCTTGCGTGCAAAGTCATTGAATCTTCACAGCACTTCTGTGAGGCAAGAACAACTTAACGCACCCATTTTTATGGGTGAAGGATGGAATGTGTCTGCCTGAGGACACAGCAGGTGCCCGACTGTACAGCCTGACCTGTCGCCTTCCTGGCTGCTGCCTCTTGCCACTTTGATGCCTCCAGCAGCCCAGCCTTGTGCTGTCATTGCCCTTTTCTGGGTAAGGAGACCCTGGGGCTCCCTGCCTCAGCCTGGAGTGTGGCCTTTGGATTTATATCAGGTATGGTCGTGTCATTCCTGATACAAGGACTGGTGAAAAGAACCAGGGGGACGTGCTTCAAGGAATTGGCTCCTGAAGTTGTAGGATCTGGCTAGGCATGGGGGACATTCATAGAAGAGGGTGCCAGGCTGGGCACCCGTTGGCAGTAGCCGCTGCTGCAGTTCACAGGCAGGACTTCTCACCCTCCCTTTGTCCACCTGGCCTTTTTTCTAACTTTTTTATTTTGAGACAAGGTCTTGCTAAGCTGCTACGTTCCCAGACTGGGCTTAGACTTGGGACCCTCTTTCCTTACACCCCTGTGGAGTGCTGAGCTTCTGAGTGCGTCACTATGACCAGCTTTTGGTATTACTCTTAAGATCTTTCAACTGATTGGAAGAGGTCAACTCGTGATCTCCCTGAAGTCAGCTGATTATAAATGTTAACCACATCTACAAAAATCCCCCCTCTTCTGTTTCAGTGTTGATTCAGTAACTGAGTACAGTAGTCTAGCCAAGCTGATGGATAACACTGATCATCACAGGGTCATGCAGGCCTGGGCTTGAATCTCAGTCCTATCGCCTGTGGGTGGTAGGACTCTGGGCAAGTCGCTTCATCTCTGAGCCTCTGTCCCTCATCTGCTGAACGCCACGGAGGTGCTCACTGTGGTCAGTTGTCAGGATTAAATGCAATGATGTAAACTGTATGTCCACATGAGACCATGTTAGTGTGTAGCACAATCCTACAGACTGGGCTGGGGTAAAGAAAACAGGTTTATTTTGCTCCGTAGTTCCGAAGGTCTAAGGTTGATAGCCTTTTTTTTTTTTTTCCTTGAGACAGAGTCTCACTCTGTAGTCCAGGCTGATCCTGACCTCACTATGCAGCCCAGGCTGGCCTTGGACTCACAGCCATCCTCCGGCCTCAGCCTCCTGAGTGCTTGGGATTACAGGCATGTGCCACCATGCCCATCTTATGTGGTGCTGGGGAATCGAACTCAGGGTCTTGAGCTTGCTAGGCAGCTTGCTGTGTTGCTGTTCTTCCAGCACCCTGCCTCTTTTTTTTTTTTTTTTTGAACAGGGTCTCATTCAAGCAAGACATCACATAATAACAAAGAGGGAACATCAGAGCATATCTTGTCTATTTCTGTCTTTTTTCTTCTTTTTCTTTTTGAGACAGTTTCCCCATGTTGGCCTGACTAGCCTCAAACCACCCTTCTGCCTCAGATTGCTTAGGTTCCTTAGCTTGCCACTGACCGAGGGAGGACTTTCATTAGGGTAAGTAGGAGAAAGGATTTATTGAAAGCTAGCTCTGAGGAGACGGAGGGGCTCTTTTGCCTCAAATCACGGTCTCCCTGTGTACAGGGCCATTTGTCGCAGGAAACGGAAGTGGGGGCGGGGGAGGTACACAGAGATAATGTCTATTTCCAGGCTTCCTGAATCGCTTCAATCCATCTTCAGTTTTGTTTTTCTTTTTTTTGTGAAAGGAAATTAGCCTTTGACTTCCCTATGCCAGCACTCTCCTTTTTCTCCACATAGTCTGTGACTGGGCTGAGGAGGAGGGGGCCCGTGCTGCACAGCAGGCTAGATTCCTGGAGAAGCCACTTAGCTCTAAAGAAAAAAATAATCTAACTTTTAAAGTTTATTCTTTTAATTTTAATTTTTTTGAGGCAGGGTCTTGCTCTGCAGTCCAGGCTGGTCCTGAACTCACTATATAGCCCAGGCTGGTTGGAACACATGGCGATCCTCCTGCCTCAGCTTCCAAGTGCTGGGTTTACAGGCATGTGGCACAATGCCCGGCTTATGTGGTGCCGTGGAATCAAACCCAGGGCTTTGAGCTGGCTAGGCAAGTGCTTTAATGGCTGAGCTATTCCACCGGCCCACTTTTAAAGTTTAAACTTTTATCATCACACAGGTTAGATCCCCTGCAGCTGGGACTATGGATGGGTACCACCATGTTCCACCTCTCCTTCCCTTCTCTTCTCTTTCTCTTCTTTTTTGCAGTACTAGGAATTGAACCCAGGGCCTTACACGTGCTGGAGAAGTCCTCTGTCACTCAGCTATATTCCCAGCCCTTTCACGATTTTAAGACTGTTGTGGTTTGGATTTGGGATGTTCCACAAAAGCCTCATATATTTGAATGTTGTGGGTTACCTGTGGTTGTTAAAAGGTAGGGCATGACCTGGAAGGGGCAGATCACTGGGACATGACCTGGAAGGAGATATGCTAGCTCCGCCCTTCCTTGCTCACTTGGCTTCCTGTCTCCCATGCCATGTACAGCTTTTCCTCCTGCTGGGCCTCTGCCAGGTGTTCCCACCATTGCTAGCTGCCCATGAATAGACTGAGACCTTCTGGGACTGTGAGCTAAATGAATCTTTCCTCCCTTAAGTTGTGGATGTTGGGTATTCTGTCCCAGCAATGCAAAAGTAACTTAAGACATAGTCTCGCTAAATTGACCAGGCTTGCCATGAACTTTGATCCTTCCGCCTCAGCCTCATGAATAGCTGGGATTTCCGGTGTGTGCTGCTGTGCTTAACTCTCCTTGTTTTGTTTTGAATCCTGAGCCTTCGCGTTGAATCACATATCCACACGCTTCTTTAATTTTTTATTTTGAGAAAAGATGTCACCAAATCACTAAATTGCCCGGGCTGGGCTCAAACTTGTGATCCTCTGCTTTGGCCTCCCTAGTGCTGGGATGACAGACCTGCACCACCAGGCCCAGCTAATCCTTACGTGGTGGGAGGGAATGGACCCAGGTCTTGCAATGCTAGGCAGGCTCTTTAACCACTGAGCTACACTCCCAGCCCCTCTGCCTGGTCTTACAAAGCCACTGGGACTCAATGGTGGGCTCCCCTGTGATTTTCTCTAATCTCAATCATCTCACAAAGGTCCCTCCTCTAAGCACCACCTTTAGATGAAGTTTCTGCCATTTGAATACCTCACACCAGGAATGAATTTTCAACCGTGAAGCACACGACGCCTTGGAGGACACACTGCATTTGAGAGACAAGAGGAGGTGATCGTTTCCAGAGTGTCATCATTGCGGTGCCATCACTTGTTTCTGTGTTCATGTTTCCTTTCACTGGTTGCTTGCGGAGGCTGGAGCTGTGTTCTGTGCTTTCTCTGTCCTGATTCCTGGCTCAGTCCCTGACCCTAAGGAGGCATCACTAAGTGCTTCTTAACGACCTAATTGGCACTTTGTTACTGAGATGCCCTGTGCAGAGCCAGCGGGCTTTGTAATAAAAACCCCCAACTATGGGTCGACAGGGAAATAATCTGTGCCGGAACCTGAGGCCGCTGCGCCCTTCGGAGCAGCCCCTTCATTTTCAGCTAGGTACATCTTTCCTCCCAGGATCTCTCTGATGGCCTCAGCCAGCAGCCGCCTCTATATTCTTGTACTGGCCTGTGTTTTCCCTGTCAGAGCAGGGATCATGCACTATTTCAAACACCTTGTTATTCATCTGTCCCTGTGAGTAGGTGTGGAGTAGGGAAACTTTATTTTATTTGTTTATTCATTTAATTTTCGAGGGTATTGGAGATTGAGCCCTGGGCCTTTACACTGAGATACATACCCAGACCATTTGTATTTTTAATTTGGAGACAACATCTTGCTAAGTTGCCCACACTGGGCTCAAACTTGTGATCCTCCTGCCTCAGCCTCCCAGAGTACTGGGATTTGAGGCAGCCTAATGTCCAGTTTAGTTTTTAATCATAACTGGAGCCAGAGCAGTGTGTGTGTGGGGGGGTCTGACACTCAGGTAGCATGTCACTGTGTGTTTGTAGCAAGGTTATGTCCTGTGTCCCAAAATGCAGGTGCTGCTGGGGCTGGAGGAATGGCATGGCGATTAAAGCACTTGCTTTGCAAGCTCAAGGCCCTGGGTCCAATTCCCCAGCACCACATAAAGATGGGCATGGTGGCACATGCCTGTAATCTCATTACTCAGGAGGCCGAGGCAGGAGGATTGCTGAGTTGAAGACCAGCCTGGGCTCCATAGTGAGTTCAGGACCAGCCTGGGCTACAGAGTGAGACCCTGTCTCAAAAAATAAAACAAAATGCAGGTGCTTATTGACGTACTACATGTGTGGGATTTGGCTGTTTTGGGTCGTGTGTGTGTGTGTGTGTGTGTGTGTGTGTGTGTACCACACCGTAGCTCACCCATCATCCTTATCTTAGATGCAGGGCCAGTGAGATGGGGAAGAACTTGAGTTTGTTGTGGTTCTTGAACCAAAATGAGCAGGCGTCTGTCCTGTGTATTGCTGAGTATGACCTGGCTGGCATCCCTACTCATATTCGACTTAGGGATCCTTGATTCCATGTTCCAGCCCTTTATCTGCTTCCATGATATGCTCGCTGGGTGTTGTTATAATTAACCACTTTCCTCCCTCAGGCTTTGCCAAAACTGAGACAGCTAATTATTTTCTGGCCACTTGCCACTCCTGTTAAATGGTGGGCAGGGACATTGCTTGCAACCCGCGCAGCCCAGCAGGTTTGTTTGGCTCATGGGAAGAGTGGTCACCTTTTATCTGCAAATAGAAAGCGCCCCAGCGGAACCCTGGCTGCTGGGAGCGCCTTTGTCTCAGCTATTGATTCCCTGAAGTGGGCAGAGCCTTTGGGATCAGGGCCATAGCTGTGCCTCCAAAGGATTGAACTTGACCTACACGGAGAAGATCGGAGAGCGCTGAGGACCATGGGCTCTGCAGTTTTGATGCCCCACTCAGATCTTGACTCTTCACTGTGGGCCTTTTGGTGAGCTGTCCCACCTCCCTAAGCTCAACGTTCCCCAGCCTTAAAATGGGAATAATAACGCTCCCCTCCTGTAGCGATTGTGCAGATGTAGTGTAGTAGGAGAACGAGCAACAGGTGTATTGGTAAGCACTGTCACCAGCCACCTTTCTTTTTAGTGCCTACTTGCTATATTCCCAATGAACGAAAAACAGTTTTTGTTGGGAGAGCTGGGGAGGGCAGCAATGTGTGTGTGTGTGTGTGTGTGTGTGTGTGTGTTTGTGTGGTGCTGGGCATGGAACCCAGGGCCTGCATATGCTAGGCGAGAGCTCTATCTACCACTAAGCTACACTCCCACCCAAGGGGAGCAATTTGAACAGACATGCCTGACCCCTCAGTGGTAGTTCCTTAGGGCTACTGTAACCAAGTACCATAACCTGGGTGATGTGAAGCAGCAGACATGTGTTCAGGAGGTTACGAGTCTGAGCCTGAAGTACAGGCTGGGCCCAGCTCCTCTGCAGGTTCTAGAATCCTGTCTTGCCTACCTTCTCATGGTTGCTGGTAATTCTCGGCAACCCTTGGGTTGCAGTGACATCACACTAGGTTTTCCCCCCTCTGTTTTCATATGGCCATGTCCCCTTTATATTTATCTCTGTGCCTGTGTGTCATCTCCTCTTAAGAGAATACCAGTCCTGAGCTGGAGGTGTAGCTCAGTGGTTAAGAGCACTTGCCTGGCAAGTGCACGGCCTTGGGTTCAGTTCCCCAGCACACATGGTGGCACATGACACACCTGTAGAAAAGAAATGAATAAATAGGAACCAGAGGCCTGCATCGTTGAGCCTGGCCCAATTAAAAAACAAAACAAAAAGAAAACTAGTCCTGTTGAGTTTAGGGCCCTCCATCTAGTATGATCTCACATAACTGATTACATCTCTAAACCGTGTATTTCCCAATAAGATCACACTTTGAGGTTCCAGCTGGTCACGGAGCTTTGGGCATATTGTTCATCCAGTCTACATACTAAGGCTTATTTTCCACCTCTCTCTTTTTTTTTTTTTTTTTTTTTTTTTTTTGAAACAAGGTCTCGCTGTATCATCCAGGCTAGTCCTAAACTAACAGTGGAGCCCAGGCCTACTGGGAACTCACAGCAGTCCTCTTTCCTCAGCTTCCTGAGTGCTGGGATTACAGGCATGTGTCATCACACCCAGTTAATTTATTTCACCTCTTTTAAGTGAGGATAACCATTTCAATGGCCTGCTAGAGTGCTTAAATGGTACCACTATGTAAATCCTATCAGGCCATAGAATTCAGGCCTGTAGTCCCAGCACTCTGGAAGATTTAAGGCAGGAGGATTACAATTTTGAACCTATTCTGGGCAATTTTTAGTGAGACTCTGTCTCAAAATAAGACAAAAAAAGGGCTGGGAGCTGGAGGAATGCCTCAGCGGTTAAAGCACTTGCCTAGAAAGCACTAAAGCAAGCACTATGTACCAGAGTTCGATTCCCCAGCACCACATAGGCTGGATGTGGTGGCACATGCCTGTAATCCTGGCACTGGGGAGTCTGAGGCAGGAGGATTGAAACCAAGGCCAGCCTGGGCTCCATAGTGAGTTCAGGATCAACCCTGGGCTGCAGAGTGAGACCTTGTCTCAAAGAAAAAAAATCCCCTTGTTAGGCAAGTGCTCTAACTGCTGAGCAGTGCCCCCAGCCCTCTCCCTTCTCTTGTGAAAGGATCAGTTTGATCCATCACTTCTTCAGGCCTGTGCCCTACTCCATTTCTCTTTTTCTCCCTTTTTTGTCTTATTTTGATGCAGTTCAGTGCAAAGGTCATGGGTCCACTCCCCAGCATGACATAAAAACTGCAGTCTTAGCCAGGAACTCCTCATTACCTTTGGGCCTCAATCACCTTGAACACTCCACTGAGACTTAGCTGCTAGAAGTGCATCTTAGAGAAGTATAAGGAATCTGGTGTCCCAGAAGTCAGGAGAACTAAGTCTGTGTTTGACCGTGTTTCCCCTCTCCAGGCCTCAGTTTCCCCATCTGTAAAGTGGGAGGGGAAATTTGACCTCAGTTATAGATCAGAGTTTCTTCCAGGATTGAATACCTTAGTTAGGGCTCTGTATCCCACAGTTGTCTCAGTTCCTGAGGGCATAAGCCCAAAATCAGGGTGTCAGCAGGGCTGGGCCCCTCCTGGAGCCCTGAGAGAATCTTCCTTTGCTTCTTCTGGTTTCTGGAGGCTTCAGGAGCTCCTTAGCTTGTGGCTGTTCCATTCTCATCCCTGCATCTTTCTCCATGTGGCCTTCTTTCCCTCCCCCGAGGACATTTTTCATTAGAGTTAGGGCTCGCTCAGGTAATCTAGGTGATGTCTCCTCAGTACCTTTAATTTTGCAGGCAGTGACCCCCCGATAAGGCCATATTCATGGTGACTGGAGGTGGGAACACAGGCATGTCTTCGTAGGGGACACCAATCTGTCTCTGGCTAGCGTGGGTCCTTGCTTTAGTGATAATAGAGATTAAAACTACAGCCACAGTATGAATTCACAGGTCAAAGCTTCGAGTAGAAAGTGTGAGAAAATAAGTGAAGATACAGTTCTGGCCAAGATCAAGCTGGTTCCTTAACCAGGAAAATGGACAGAAGGAGGAAAAGGGAAATGGAGTAGGGCACAGGTCTGAAGTGGTGGATCACACTGATCCTTTTACAAGAAAAGGGAGAAAGAAGGCTGGGAGTATAGCTCAGCAGTTACAGCACTTGCCTAGCAAGTGCTAAGGCCCCGAGTTTTATTCCCTGTCATTGCATAAGCCAGGCATGGTGGCACATGCTTGTAATCCTAGCACTCAGGAGGCTGAGGTAGGAGGATTGCTGTGAGTTCACGGCTAGTCTGCACTACATAGTGAGTTCCACCTGGACTATACTGTTAAGACCCTGTCTCAGAACAAAAAGAGACAGACAGACAATGGAGACCAGTTGTGTGGGATGCTGGGGTTTAGTTGATCATTACCTCAGTCCTAGTTTTGTACCAACAGAATGCTCTCTTCTGGAACTGGAACCCAAGGCGACCCTAGTTTTAAGACAATGGCTAGAGACTTCTTGACTTTCTCCAAGGAGAACTGGAGGCCGTGAAAGCTGGAAATTTCTGGAGTGATTTGGAAGAGGGAGATTGGGCTGGAGGTGTATCTCAGTGGCTAGAGCCCTTGTCTAACAAGCTCAAGGTCCTGGGTTCAGTTCCCCAGAACCATAGTAATAGCTGGACAAGATGGTGCACACCTGTGATCCCAGCTCTTGGGAGCCTGAGGCAGGAGAATTGCCTTGAGTTTGAGGCCAAGCCTGGGCTCCATAATGGGTTCAGGACCAGCCTGGATTACAGAGTGAGACCCTGCCTCAAAAAGAAAAAGTAGGGACTGGAAGAATGGTACAGCAGTTAAAGAGCTTGCCTACCAAGTGTAAGGCCCTGAATTTGATTCCCCAGCATCATATAAGCTGGGAGTGGTGGCGCTCACCTGTAATTCCAGCACTTGGGATGCTGAGGCAAGAGGACTGCCTTGAGTTCACGGCCAGCCTCGGCTCCATAGTGAGTTCAGGACTAGACTACAAGACCCTGTCAAGAAAAGGAAAGAAAAAAAAAAGAGATAAAGCAGTGAGCTAGCAAGGCTCGGGCCACTGTAGTGATGGTACAGCCAAACCCCACCCAAGAGTGTGTATGGCAAGGGGACACCTGGCCCTGATGTTCTGCTAGTGGTGACAGCAGTCAGGGCAGGCACATTAAAAACCACAAGGGATGAGTGAAGGCAGACATTGAGAGGGCGGAAATCTGGATACCTGTCCGCAGAGGCCACCCCAGCCGCAGACCGTGTCCCCACAAATGGACTAGAGGTGGTAAGAAGGTTTACATCCTGATTTGGGTGTTCATGGAGCTGGGGCTCCTAAGGATGGCCACGAGATGCAGAGAAGGGGGCTCCCAGCCAGCCCCAGCAGCAGACCCACATTGGGCACTGGCTCCTGGGCTCCTGCTGACTCTGGCTGCGCCATACGCTGTTAATATCCATAATTTTCCAGAAGCTGGTTTTCCATATGTGGAAAGGCAAAGGGTTATGTTTAGACTCCCATGATTCTGTGAGCAGAACCAGGAAAAATACTGAAGACTCTACTACCTGGCTATCTCCTCAGCCAAGCAGTATTTAGTCACAAGAAAGAAATGACTTGCTTCCTCTGTGAGTTGTCTCAGAAGTGGGGTTGAGTGTGCCTGTGGGGGATGAGTCCCCGTTCCGGGACATACCCAAGCAGATGCTGTCTGGGACCACAGAGAGCATCCTCCCTGCCAGGGCTCCTTCCGGCTCTGAGATTCTGGGATCTTTCTTGCTGGTGTTGTTTTCCCTGACACCATCAGAGAGTTGTATGCACAGAGATATACTTCCTAGCATTATAATAAAAGCAAGCTGGGCCCCGGGGCACAGGCCTGTAATCCCAGGTGAGGACCACAAAGTCAAGCCTAGGAAACTTAATAACTCAGTGAGACCCTGTCTTAAAATAAAAATAAAATAAAATAAAATGGGCTGCGGATATAACTCAGTGTTAAGAACCCAGGGCTGTATCCCTAATATCGCTAAATAAATAAACAAATAACAATAGAAGAATAGAAACAGCCTATTTATTCTTCAGTAGGATTTGTACTAGTTAACTCTGTTCAGGAGCCACAGATAAGGCTGGATTCAGCCTACAGTCTGATTGTATATGGTCCTTGAGCTAATTATTTTTCTTAAATTTTTGTAGGCTTTTTTTTGTTTGTTTGGAGGACAGAAAAGTTAGGCTTTTAATAACAGACTTGCCAGGTAATAGTCCTTGCCTACCTGGGTGGCAGGCACATGGGGATATCCTATAGACTTTAAAAAAACAAACAAAAAGACTGGAGGAATGGTTCAGTGGGTTAAAGCCCTTGCCTAACAAGTGCTTAGGCAAGTGCTAAGTACTTGAGTTTGATTCCCCAGCGCCACATAATCAAGATGTGGTGGTGCATGCCTGTAATCCCAACATTTGGGAAGCTGAGACAGAAGGAGTACAGTGAGTCCAAGGCCAGCCTGAGTTCCATAGTGAGTTTAGGACCAGCCTGGACTGCAGAGCGAGAGCCTGTTTCAATAAATAAATAAATAAATAATATTAAAAAAACCAAGAATATGCAACAGAGACCTTAATGCCCTGGGCTCACGGCAGTTCTCAGCCTCCCAAATGCCAGGATTACAGGCGTGCACTACCATGCCCAGTATATATGGCGCTGGGGAGTCAAACTTGGGTACTTAGCACTTGCCTAGCAAGTGCTTCGGCAAGCACTTTAACCACTGGGGCCATTCCTCCAGCCCCCTAAAAGTTTTAATATTTACTTTCTGTCATTTTGTAGAAAATCTTTATTGACCTTTGCACTAGAATAATAATCCATCACCCAAAATTACATTGCTTTGTATCTGTGGCTACAGAAAGAAGATCACAGCATATTTTTAAGAGAGAAAAAGAATTACCCAGCATATTAGAGCAAGCTCCCATTTATATAAAAATGGAATTTCTGTGTTTATGTGATCTCTGTAATGATGGCTGTTATTTTTGAGATCTTAAAAAGTACTTAGGAGTAAAATGAATTCTAAACACTCCAGCAAGCCCCACTGGATTTAGTGGGGACCCAGTAGTGAGTTCTGATCCGGGCTAATGGCCTTTTGTTCACTTCCGATCTTGAGGTGCCCCAAGGTCAATGATATTGCATGTTGATGTTGTTTTTTATTTTAGGTGTACAGCCTCTAAGTGGGGGAAAAAACCCTCAGTTTAGTTAAAAATAAATTAGTTCCCTTGGATAAGTGATTTGAGTGAACATTTCTCTAGGCCACCCACAGAGCTGAGGCACTTGAGACTCAGGGCAAATGCATCAGGCCCAGGTGGCCTTCAGGGTTGCTCCAGATTGAGGATGGGAGAAGGAAGGAAGCAGAGAGGGATGGCGGAGAGGACGAGGTGCCTCGGTTTGAACTGTTCAAGGGTCGTGACACTTCCGTGCAGGGATCTGCTAGGCAATGCGCTGTGCCCTCCGCGCCTGGCCCATGACTGCGGGGATCTAGCGGGAATGGACCCGGTTCCTGCTTGATAGCTGTCCTGTCAGGATGGAAGACAGACACACAAGCATGTATTCATTCCATAGATGTGTTGTGAGCACCTGCTTTAGGCCAGGTACTGCTGAAACTTCGAGGCTCACAGGGCAAGACAGGTGCCATCCTTGTCCTTGGGGAGCTGATGTTTCATTGCCAAAAGCAGATATGAGGGACACGTGCAGGAAGTCAGGAGGCAGGTGCTGGACTCTGGGGAACAACACTGGGTCTGAATCTTCACCTCTTTCTGGTTCTGCAGCTCCAGGCAAATTCCTCTCCTGTTCTCTATAAATTGAGGTTGCTAAATGCCATCTACCCTGCGGGGGTACAAAGATTAAATGATGTAAAATGTGTATCCCAGTGCCAGACACACTGGGCGGCCAGCAAATTGCTGTTAGCTATTAAAGAAACAAAACAGATATAAGAAATGACATAAATCATGCCAGAGAAAGCCCTGGCACTGTTACTGCCCATAAATACGGGGCAAAGGTTGTGTTTTGTCCTGGTCCCATCACTGAGCCTATTATGTTCTGATATTTATGAGTCTGTTTCTCCCTGGCCCCACCTAACCTGTGGACGGATTTCTCCAAATCCCAGGACCTCAGCAGGGAGAGGAGCGTGTGGGAACATCTGAATGTGGTAGAGAAGCCTACCTGCCCCGGGACCAGCCTACTCTCCTGTGTCCCAGCCTTCAACCTGGGGCCCTCACCAGGGCCTCAGGAAAGTGAACAGCAAACCTACAGCCCAGGTGATTATGAGCCTGCACTCCGGAAGCCAGATAGATACGAATTCAAATCTTGTCATCATCCCTTCCTGGATATGTCTTTTCTCCAGTACTGGGGATTGGACTCAAGGTCTTTGCACTGAACTCTAGCCTTAGCTCATTTTGAGTTTTACTTTTTTTATTTTTATTTTTATTTTTTTTGAGACAAGGTCTGGCTCTGCTGCCCAGGCTGGTCCTGAACTCACTATGGAGCCCAGGCAGGCCTTGGACTCAGGGAAATCCTCCTGTCTCAGGCTCCTGAGTGCTGGAATTACAGGCATGTGCCACCACACCGGCTTATGTGGTGCTGGGGAATTGAACTCAGGTACTTAGTGCTTTCTAGGCAAGTGCTGAGCCATTCCTCTAGCCCTTGAGTTTTGATTTTTGAGACAAGATCTGAGTTACTTAGTTGCTGAGGCTGAACTCAAATTTGCATTCCTCCTGCCTTGATCTCCTGAGTAGCTGGGATTACAGGAAGGTACCCCCACGCCTAGCGCCAGCTGTGCAGCTCTGAGTGAGCCCTCTCCTTAGCTCACCTGAAGCAGGCAGGTGCTATTAATGGGGATACAGTGAAGGAGAAGTAAGATCATGCACTCACTGCTTTTGGCGTAGAGCTGGCACATGAAAGTAAAGACAGAATATTGCTGAAAAAAATAGGAATGTGTTGACCTTGAGCTCTGGGCATTAAGACGTCACCCTCTCTGACTGACTAGAGTAGTCACCTAGGGAGAAAATCTCTGTAGGGCGCTTACTTGCCAGTCTGCACAGCGAGGTGTTCGTCTGAGCAGTCAGGTACTGCAGAGGCAGCGGCAGGCAGGGGAGGGAACAAGGACTGGCTGTGGCCCTGGCTGTGCAGCCCACGTTAGGGGAGCACAACACATCTCCATCAAACTGAAAGAGAATTACCAGGGATAGTGCAGGTCCTCTGGCACCCGGACTGGCTTGACAGACGCTGGGGTAGGTTCAGAGCTCAGCAGCGGAATGCATTTCAGCACTTGGTGTTTTAAGTAAAGGCAGAGGGCTCAGATGAGGTGGCTGGGAGCAAGTTCCCCAGCAGCTGCATAATTCAAGATGAGCTAATGGGGATTTTAACTTAAAAAAAAAAAGAAAAGCAAAGGGTTCCCTAAAAGCATTTCTGAGTCAATAGCGGCTCAGCCAGAGCTTTCGGTCCTTACCACCTGGGTTGCATCCAATAAAACAGAAAAACACCAGGAGGAAAAAATCTGTAAGCGCTGCCAACTCCCAGCCACACGATGGCCCGGAAGCTAGACGTTCTCACACGGTTGGTTCCTAAATAGCATCATTATACTGAAATTTCCAGTGCGTCAACAGCTTCAGAAAGTGATTTGTTTGAAATCACTCAGCGATATATGTTGCGAAGCCAAGGTCTGCCAGGTTTTGTTTTTTGGAGACAAGAGTCATGCTGTATTGCCCACGCTGTCTTGATCCTCCTGCTTCAGCCTCCGAGAACCTGGAAATCACAGGTGCACACAACTCTGCCCAGCTAGGGAGCCAAGATCTGCATGACTCTAAGAGAATTCACTTTGGGGGCTGGAGGAACGGCACAACAGTTAAAGCATTTGCCTTGCAAGGGCTAAGGCCCTGACTTCCATTTCCCAGCACTATATAAGGCCAGGCGTGGTGGTGCATGCCGGTAATCCCAGCACTCAGGAGGCTGAGGCAGGAGGATTGCTGTGAGTCCAAGGCCAGCCTGGACTACATAATGAGTTCAGGACCAGCCTGGGCTACAGAGCAAGACCCTGTCTCAAATTTCTTTCTTTCTTTCTTTCATTCTTTCGTTCTTTCTTTTTCTTTTTTACTTTTAAGCCTAGAAAATAAACTCAGTGACAGCTTTTGCTTACCCCTTGTGTCCCTCCAAGTTTGTATGTTGAAGCCGAGTTCCATTGTGATGGTATTACAGCTCCATTGGCTGCTATTTTTTTGTTTTGTTTCGTTAACTGGTTTTTACGTTACTCTAGCTTATGTCTGGTAGCTCCAAACCTGACACTTAGTTTTTCTTTTCCTTTTCTTGAGACAGGATTTTGCTCTGTGGTTCAGGCTGGTCCTGAACTCACTGTATAGCTCCTCCTAACCCTCAGACTCACAGCAGTCCTCCCGCCTTAGCTTCCCAAGTGCTGGGATTGCAAGCGTATGCCATGCACCCAGTAATCTTTATGTGGTGCTGGAGATCAAGCCCAGGGCCTCGCATATGCTAGGTAGGCACTCTAACCACTGAGCTACGCTCCCAGCCCCAACACTTGGTATTTCTATTCTGATTTTGTTATTCTTTTGGAATCTGTGTCCACAGAGAATCTTTCTCCCAATAACACATGCACTTTGTTCCTCATCCAGTACACGTAAAACATGTGCAACATACAAAATACCTTTGCTTTTTTTTTGCTGGGCCCAGTGGTGCACATCTGTAGTTGTATCTGTTCTGGAGACTGAGGCAGGAACATTACTGTGCCCAGGAGTTTGAGGCCACCTGGGCAACGTAGCAAGACATTGCTCTTAAGGTTTAACCCTGTTGTCGTCAGTGTCAGCATCTCCTCCCAAGAGGGAATGATAGTCGGTTGTATACTGCAGACTGGGCAACTCCAGTTTGTAAGCTTGGAATCTGAAGTGCTACAAAATCCTAAAATTTTTTGAGCGCCATCTTGATGCGACAAATGGGAATTCCACACTTGCCCTCACTTGATGGGTCATGGTCAAAAGGCAGGTGCTTTGTTTAAAATTTTTTCTGAAGGCTGGGCGGATAACTCATTGGTGAAAAGTGCTTGCCTAGTGTGGAGTTGGGAACAAACTCAGTGCAAAGTCCCCTGTACAGTTCCCAGTAGTGTAAAATAAATAAGATTTAGAACTTTGACCACACTGTGTGTATAAGGTATGTATGAAACAAGGAAATTTTGTGTTTAGACTTTGGTCCCGCCCCTAAGAAGTTTTTGAGTATATGCAAATATTTCAAAATCCGAACAAAATTTTTTTTCTGGTGCTAGGCATTGAACAGAGGGTCTTCACTTTGAGCTACATCCCCAGCTCCTTTTTATTGCTTATTTGATACTAAATTGCTCAGACTTGAATTTGTAATACTCCTGCCTCAGCCTCCCAAAGTGTTAGGATTATAGGCCTGTGCCATGGGCCCAACTCAAAACACCGAGTAATTTTGAAATTTAAAACACTACTGGTCCTAGTCCATTACTCTGAGCTACACTCCGAGTCACATTTTGGACACGGCATATTAAACATCCCCCTGTTGTATTTATCTAGCCAGCTGTCAGGACAGCAGAGCTTCCCCTACCTTGGTTATTGTGAACAGTGATTCTGTGAATGCAGAGTATTTCTTCCAGGCCTGCTTTGCTTTCAGTGCTTTTTGCCTGTTTCCCCAAAAGATGCGTTATTGGACCGTGTGGCAATTCCGTTTCCAGTTTTTAGAGGACTCACTCTGTTGCTTTTCCTAGCATTTGCAACATTTTTATTCTCATCTGCAGGGCACATGTCTTCAATTTCTCCACATCCTTGTCAATATTTAATTAGTTAATCAATTTTAATAGTAGCCATCCTACTAGGTATGAGGTGGTATCCCTCGCTGTGTAGTCTAGGCTTGTCCTGAATTTACTATGCAGCCTAAACTGGCCTTAAACTTAAGCAATCTTCCTGCCTCAGCCTTCCAAGTGCTGGGATTACAGGCATGTATTATCACACCCAATTTATATGGTACTGGGGAAATGAACCCAAGGCCTCACACTTGTTAGATAAGCGCTGTAACCATTGAGCTACACCCCCAGGTTCCCATGATTGTGTGTCTTTGTGTGCCTTTCGTGTGCTTGATGGCTGCTTGTATATCTTGTGTAGAAAAAATTTATTCAAGTCTTTTGCTCAATTTTTAATTGAGTTGTGTGTGTTTCCTTCTTTCTTTTCTCTTTCTTGGCCTTGGACTCACGGCAGTCCTCCTGCCTCGGCCTCCCAAGTGCTGGGATTACAGGCATGCGCTACCACGTCCAACTTTATGTGGTGCTGGGGATCAAACTCGGGTTCTCAGTGCTTGCTAGGCATGTGCTTTAACGGCTGGGCTAATCCTCCTGCCCAACCCCTCCACTCTGAAGGTGGCAAATTTTTTTTCCCTAAAAAAGTGAGTCAGGAGGAACTCTGGGCTCAGAGCCAACAAACATAGAAAGAGCTAGGGCAAAATACCAAACGAAGAATTGGGTACCCCACCCCCCTGGCCATTCCCTAGCTCTGTGACCAGAATTGTGGCAGGCAGGAATGGCAGGAGAGGAGAGACCTAAAGGGACTGATTTTAGTATGTCTTCAGTATGAAAAGTAGATCATCGCTCATTCCGGTACAGGGCTCCCTCAGTTCTCTCTCTCTCTCTCTCTCTCTCTCTCTCTCTCTCTCTCTCTCTCTTTCTCTCTCTCTCTCTTTCTCTTTCGTGTTTGTGCATGTGCACGCACACATGTATGTGCACACACCAGTTAGTAATTTAGCATTCCCCCCATGTGACACCTCACCTAGTATCTGGGGGGAGTCTCCAGGATGCAAGAGGGAGGCCAAAGCAGACATGCAGAGAGCACAAGAAAATACAAAACAAGAATTATTAGAGTCCTTAGAGAGCAAAGAGACTATCTTGTGCCTGTGGAGTAAAAGCCTATAAACACTATATTAAAAGAAGCAATAATGGGAGAAGAAAGGGCACTGGGAAAGTAAAACACAAGTCAAAATAATTTTTAAAAAGTCAATAGCAAGTATGAGAGGTAATGAAGAGGAAATTCCCCAGAGGCCGTAACAAAAATACAATACAAGAAAATGAAAGGATCTGTCCAGGAGGCCTAATAACTGAAAAACAGATTTTTCCACGGATCCCAGGAAAGGCCAAGGGAAGAAAATTATTAAAGAAATGATACAAGGACATTTCAGATTTCAGAGAGGGTCTGGGACAAATGAATGAGAGTCTCCCGAAAGCACATCATCCCAAAATGTCAGATTACCCAAAGCTAAAGAGATGATCCTGAAAGTTTTGGGGGTGGAGAGGTCAGATCACATACAAATGACCAGGAATCAGAATTATGTCAGACACTTCAGTGACCAGGCCACATTGGACGCCAGAAAATGAGGGTGCCATGCCTTCAAAAATCTGATGGGGAATAATTTCTACTTATCATTTCATATACAATCAGAGAAATGGGAAGTGAAGATAGAATAAAGACAATTTCAGGCAAGCAAAGGAGAATAAATTTTGCCTCCTATCTGCCTTTCTTAGGAAGTGACCATAGAATGTATGCCATCAAAACGAGAGCACAGTCAGGAGGCTGAAGTGGGAGGACTGCCATGAGTCCGAGGCTGGCCTGGACTCCCTAGTGAATTCAAGATCAGCGTCGGCTACAGAGAGAGACCCTGTCTCAAAACAAATAAACAAACAAAAAAACTAAAAAAACAAAACAACCCTCCCCATACAAAATTAGAGTGTAAAACAAAACAAGGAGGCAGGTACCCCATCAGAGGGATATCATTGGGCGGCTGGTCTGAATAGCCAGTTTCAGATGGAAAGGGAGGACGAAGGACCCCCCATATGTATGTATGTATGTATGTATGTATGTATATGTATATATATATATGTATATATATTCTTAAAAGAAAAGGCTATATTATGTGACTACATGGAAAATGCGTTTACAGGTCTATTGGTATGTTTGAGGAGATTTAGCAATACATACACAGAACTAAGGGAATGAAAAAAGAGGCAGTTTTTTTTTAAGACAGGATCTCACTCTATAATCCAGGCTGGTCCTGTACTCACTATGTAACCCAGGCTGGCCTACAACTCATGGCAATCTTGCCTCAGCCTCCCCAAAGCTGAGGTTATAGACATGTACCACCATGCCCGCTGTACATGGTACTGGGGTCAAATTCAGTGGCATGTGCTTGCTAGGCAGGTGTTTAACCACTGTGCCCTTCTTCTGGCCCCAAGAGACAATTATTAACTACAGCAAAATTAAAACATCTGCACTAGAAAATAAATGTAGTTGTATTAAACTCTTTGGCCCAGTTAGACAATAGCTGTAGTCTTAAGAATTTAAATCCATGGGCTAGTGGCGAAGTCCAGCAGTCAGAATGCTTGCCCAGCAAGTGCAAGGCCCTGAGTGTAATCCCTAGCACCACATAATAGCTGGGCATGGTGGTGCAGTCCTGTAGTCCCAGCACTCAAGAGGCTAAAGCAGAAAGGTTGCTGGGTGTTGAAGGCTACATAGTTCAGGACCAGCCCAGACTACAGAGTGAGACCCTGACTCAAAAAAAGTAAACCCAAAAGAAAGAATGAGTGAATAAAAAAAGCTGGGCATGGTTGTACATGCCTGTTGTCCTAGCTGCTTAGGAGGCTGAGGGGAGATGATCACATGATCCCATGAGCTCAGATCCAGCCTGGGCAACATAGGAAGACCTTGCCTCACAAAAGAAGGAGAGAAAAAGAGAAGGCACGTGAGAGAGAATATGAACATAAACTCTGAATTTAAGAAAAAAATTGTTGGGGCTGGAGAAATGGCACAGAGGTTAAAGCAGTTGCCTAGCAAGCACAAGGCCCTGAGTTTGATTCCGCAGCACCACGTAAAGCCTGGCGTGGTGGTGCATGCCTGTAATCCTAGCACTAGGGAAGCTGAGGTAGGAGGATTGCTGTGAGTCCAAAGGCCAGCCTGGGCTCCATAGTGAGTTCAGGAACAGCCTGGGCTACAGTGTCTCAAAAAAAAAAGAAAGAAAGAAAGAAAGAAAGAAGATGTTTTTGAAGACAAGGCCTATCTCTCTGTTGCCCAACCTGGTCCTGAGCTTCTGACCCTAGTGATCCTTCTGTCCCTGCCTCCCAGGTGGCTGAGACTACAGACACACACCATAGCACCTTGCTAACCCTGAATAATAACTTTTGGTTTTATCACAGTTTCAGCTACAAATTGTGGTAGAACTTAATTTGGAGAATGGAAAGAGGAAGAGCTGGATGATGAGAAAGAGCTAATTCTCACCCAAATGGAAAGTGTTGCAGGATAATCCTTGAGTTCACGAGTACCTGCTGCTCCCTGCTTCTGGGCATCTAGTGACCTGTATGTCTCAGTCCCTTGCAGGTGGGCAGAGCCACGTGGCTCCTCCTGGCCATTAGACTTCTGCTGCCGCTAGCCTGATGCTCAGATGACCTACAGCTAGCTGTCTCCTCTACCCCTGTGGTAGTCAGGGAGGCGTAGGCCCATGTGGCAGAGTCACAGAAGGGAAGCAGTCTGGAACTGTCTCATGGAATATGGTATCTGATTATGCTGCATGGATACTTCAAGGGTGAGAAAGAAGTCTTCCCCATGTGAAGCCTCTGAGGTTTTGAGATTGGTCCTGTCAGATTGCCTTGCTAGATGAAATACAGACAGAATTGTGTAAAATTGGTAAATCAAGAAATAGCCATCCGGGCATAGCACATGCCTACAATACTAGCACTCTGGGAGGCTGAGGCAAGAGGATTTGACAACTCAGTGAGACCCTGTCCAAAAAAACAAAACAAACAAAAGGCTGGGCGTGCAACTCAGTGCAGAGGCTGTGGCTCAGTCCCCTGTATCCATGTAAGCATATTCTTCAGAATTGTGGAAATAATGGCCAAATGCATGGCTGGACAGAGGAGACAGGAAGAGTGAGCAGAGAGGCCACTGTCTTCAGGAGCACTCGATGGCTTTTGATACTCTCTAATTGTATTACAAATTACAGCTTTCTAAAAAGCTGCTTTCCTATGTGTAGTCTGGAAGGACGGCCACCAGCCACCACAGTGCGGCCTCTGGGGAGGAAGGGCATGCCGGACAGACTGAGGAACTGCAGATGCAGCCGGAAGTAGGAAGGGACTGTAGAGATGGTGACGTGCGATCTGAGGGTATGTCCATGGGGAGCCATGAGAGGTTGTAGGCCTAGAGAGTCCAGAGCAGATCTGCTTTTAAGAGTGAGCCCTGACTTCCATGGATAATGACCTTGAGGGGAGAGGCTCCTGCACTGGTCCCGGCATGAGTTCTGGATTAGACATCCCCACGCGTGTCCACAGGAGACTGGCATTTACCAAATGGACCAAGTCACGGGCCTTCAGGGAACACAGTGGACAGAAGAGAAGGTGACTGTGGCAGGGGCCGTAGGAGACGGCGGTTTGTGCTATAAAGAGGAGCGAAGCATGTCTTTGCTGTTAGCCCTCTGGAAGGTTGAGGCAGGAGGATTATGAGTCTAATGTGGACCAATTTAGCAAGATTCTTTCTAAAAGAAAAGGAAAAAAGGACGGGATGTATGGAGCTCAGAAGTGGTGATTGCCTGGCGTGTGCGAGGCCCTGGTTGCCGTCTCCAGTGTCATAAGAGGGAAAAACAAGCCCATGAAGGAGCTGGAGAGTCCTGGGGGAGGGCACGTTAGCATGGGTGGTGGGGAAGGCCTCTGAGGAGGTGATACCTGGAGAGTTCTGAATTATGTGGAGGAGGTGACAACTCTGGGTGTGGAACAGCAAGTCCAGAGGCCCCGAGGCAGGTGGAGCTGGCATGTCTAGGATGCAGCAGAAGGCCAGAGGATGGAGGGGTCCCAAGTGGAGGGAGGGTCCCAGAACTGGTCAGAGCCAGCTTGTGGGACACTGAGGGAACTTCGGGAGGTACCAGGGTCTGATTTATCTTGAGATTGGAGAACGGGACCTAAGGCCACATCAGGACGGAGCTGACAATGGGGGGCAGAGTGGGGAGAGAGATGGGAGGGAGGTTCTCGGGGTCTGCCTGGGCCGCTTGGCCCCACCTGGACAAGCAACCGTTTGGGCCCCACTTCCTAGCATCCCAGCCCCCTCTGGGAGGGGAAAGATCCTTCACAAATCAAAATAGCAAGCAAAGAATAGCCTTGAATTGTTCTGCGTAAGAGCAGAGAAATTAGAGCGTCAGCTGTGGGCTGGCGACCGCCTCCCACACAGCTGGGATCTGCACCACCCACAAGTCCCGAGACTTGTGATTTTTGCGATTCTGCTGTCTCCGAACAAAACTTTTTGCTCTTCCAGCCTCAGAGCAAACGGCAGCTATTTTGAGAGGCAGTGGGACAGATGCTGGCCCTGGAGGACAATGAGTAAGTCCATTTTTTTTTAAAACAAAAAAATCGACATCACTTCATGAGGAAACAGTATTAGCAGATGTGCGTGTGTTTAGTCATTGGAAGACATTGAGTGCCCTCATCCTGGGTGGCATCAGAGGACGCTCAGGGAGTAACGAGGCACACAGTGTGGCGTCATCCCTGGGGTAGAGTGGTGAGAGGACACAGGGACTCAGGAGGTCTAAGGTCCTGCCTTGGCTCTGCCTTCTCGGTGTGACCTTGGGTGGGCTCTGTCTCTCCCCAGTATGGCTTTGGACTGTGTAGTGGTTCTCAGACTTTAAGGATCATAAGAATCACTTGAGGGGCTATGCGCCCAGACCCTATTGCTGGGGATCCTGAGGCTCAGGGACTTCCATGCTGGGATCAAACCCAGAGGGCAGTGGGGGTCGGGGATAAAGTGCTTGCTAAGGACTTGGGTTTGATACCCCAGCACCACATAAAGATGGGCCTGGTGGCACACACCTTTAATCCCAGCACTTGGGAGGCTGATGTGGGATGATTGAGATCAGTTTGAGGACAGCCTGGGCTCCAGAGTGAGTTCAGGACCAGCCTGGACTACAGAGACTGTTTCCACATTAAAAAAAAAATAACAGATATAGCATATCTGAGGTGGGGTGAGGACTAGGAATCTGCACTTCTTACGTGCTCTGCAGGTATGCGTGAAGGGGTCCTTAGACCCTCCCTCAATAAATTATCCCCTCCCTCTTTTGGGGCTCTATGTGCAGTATAGCCCTTGTTTGGGTTTCTCAGGCAGGTGCAGGGGCAGAAGTGCCTCAGTGTGCCTATGTTTCTGTGACGAGGGCACTGGCGGGGTCAGCCTCCTCAGGGCTACCCAGCGCTCAGTTCAGCCCTGATGTGGAGGGAACCATGACGGTACATGTTGCCCGAACCTGGGGCCAGCTGTGGCGGAGATAGCTATGAGTAGCACAGAGCCTGGAGGATGCTGGGGCTGTGGGGCACAACATTCGATTTCCCGCATGTGTTCCTACCCTGGGTGGATGTGTGACACTGTCTGTGGCTCACCTCCTTTAGGCCGCTGGTGGGAAGAGGGACCACCCTGGCGTCTAGAGGGCTGAGTCCGGCTGAGTGGGGATGAGAAGTCTGGATGGGACTAGGAAAGCCTGGTCAACCTAAGACACCTCAGGGGGGCCGAGGCCCCAGTCATTCAGCCAGGCAGAGTCCCTTCCTCACTGCTGGCCAGTGATGTTCCCAGAAGGCCAGGTCAGGGGTAGAAGGTGCAGGGCTGGGGGTTGGTCATGGTGGTCTAGCCCCAGTTTCACTCTGCATAGATGAGGCCTTTTTTTTTTTTTTTTTTTTTTTTTCCCTTTGCAATGCTGGGATCAAACCCAGAGCTGCGTGCGTGCCAGGCAGGTGCTTTGCTACTGAGCTGCCCCCCAGCCATTGTCTGGCTTACTTCACTAATCTTTGGGGTCAGGGCTGAGTTCTGTATTGTCTCATTAAGTTCTCACAACCATTTCAAGTATTAGTCCTTTTTCTGTTTATTTTTTTACAGTTAATTATGCCTTTTTATTTTTGAGATGGGGTATCACTTTATACTCCAAGTTGGTCCTGAACTCACTATGTAGTCCAGGCTAGCCTCAAACTCACAGCAATCATCCTGCCTCAGCCTCCTGAGTGCTGGGATTATAGGCTTGCACAACCATCCCCAGCTAGTCTTTTATGTGGTGCCAGGAATTGAACCCAGGGCCTTGTGAATGCTAGGCAAGCGCTCTAACCCAGACCCTACTGCTTAGGATGCTGGGGCCCAGGGACTTCAAGCCACTACTTCAGAGTCACTCAGCTAACAAATCATCAAGGCAGGGGTAGAGCCCAGATCTGTTTTCCTCCAGAGTCAGTTTTTTTTTCCCCTCAACCATACTGCTTCGTACCTCCAAGAAGATGAGGTTTTTCCTAAAATACCTTCTGCCATAGTCACTCATAATCACAGAAATCCTTTTGCATCTGTTGTACCAGGAAGGAGTGAGGTTGGGTACTGAATCAGATGGTTCAGGATTCTAATCCTCCCTTTGCCCTTGACCTTTGGTGTGACCTTGGGTGAATCACTGCACCTCCCTGCATTTAATGGAGACTGAAGTCTGTAAAGTGGAATAATTATCCTGTACTTCCTTCTAAGGTACACTAAGTTGAAGACGGCCACCAACATCTACATCTTCAACCTGGCCTTGGCTGACGCGCTGGCCACCAGCACGCTGCCCTTCCAGAGCGCCAAGTACCTGATGGAGACTTGGCCCTTCGGGGAGCTGCTCTGCAAGGCCGTGCTGTCCATCGACTACTACAACATGTTCACCAGCATCTTCACGCTCACCATGATGAGTGTGGACCGCTACATCGCCGTCTGCCACCCAGTCAAGGCCCTGGACTTCCGCACACCGGCTAAGGCCAAGCTGATCAACATCTGTATCTGGGTCCTGGCCTCAGGCGTTGGTGTCCCCATCATGGTCATGGCTGTGACCCGACCCCGGGGTGAGTGAAGGAGGAGGTGGTAGCCCAAGCCTTGGACCAAATAGGAGGCAGCACATGGGTCTCTGTGTGTCTGCAGGGCACTTACGGGGAGGGGTGAAGGCGACTCATCCGTGGAGGTGTGGGGGGCTGGGCAGTGTTCCTGTGGAACTTCAGCCAAGGGGTCAGGGGGTGGGAATGATTGTGGATCACTGAGTGAGCCATCAGTGGTCAGATGGGTTGCTGGCCAGAAGGAGTATGGAATGGAATAAAGGGTAGGTGGCTTATGTGCCCGTAGGTGACCAGCCAGTACTATGAGCATGACTGACCTTTAGGGGGATGGATGGGTGGCCAGTGGGGTGAGAGTGACCACTGATCTATGGAGGCTGCAAGATTTGCAGTCCTAGGCTTGGATGCACAGGCATGTTATCTGGGAGGCTGAGGCAGGAGGACTTGCAAGTTGGAGCCCACCCTAGGCAACTTAGTGACTTAGCAAGACCCTGTCTCAAACTAAATAAAAAGGCTGGGGATGTAGATCAGTGCAAAGGCTCACTGTTAAAAAGTATATATCTGTAGTCCCTTCTCCAAACTTCCCTTTACCCCACTTTGAAAGCCATTGGCCAGGTGACCAAAGCAAGGCCTAGAGATTGGCCTGCAGAGAGAATAACCAGTAGGTTTATTTTCTCTGGGTGAAACAGTATCATTTTAGTAACTACCTTTATTTGTTACTCTGGCAGCTCTAACAATATTCAAAGCCCAGTAGATGGTGTCTACAGAGGCTGAGCACCTGTGATCCCAACACTTCAGAAACCCAGGCAGGAGGACTGCCGTGAGTTGGAGGCCAGCCTGGCCTACCTAGTGAGTTCAGGACCTGCCTGGAGTTCAGAGGGAGACCCTGTCTCAAACAAAACAAAACAAAACCACAAAACCACCCACACAAACCAAAAGTCAGGGAATGAACACAGTAGAAGCTTATTTCTCACCCATTTCATCATCCAGTATAATAACAGAAGCACAGTCACTAAGGGAGCCAGGCTCTAACGAATGCTTCCGGAATCTTCTACTGGCAAATGAATATGGAGAGGACAGGAGAAAGCAGCACCATTTCTTCCTGCAGTTCTGGGAATCCAACCCAAGTCCTGTGCCTGCTGGGCAAGGGCTCCCCCACAGAGCTGCACCCTGCCTCCTCACAAGCACTTTTAGCTATTATGGCCCATCTCTTTGTACTGATAGTTGGTCACGTGGTCTGGCCTTCACGTAAGGAAGTGGGGAATATAGTCTAGAAGGGTGCCAAAGACATTAGTGCCTAATCAGCATCTGCAAGCCAAACTAGATCGTGGGGTGTGGAGAAGGTTAAATGAGGCAATACGTGGAGACCACGGAGACCACGTAGGAGAGGGCCTGGCGCGCTGCCAAGCTGCCAGATGACTGAGCCTGTGGGATGCACACAGCAAGGATTCCTCCTCCTGTCTGACTAAAAGAAAACCGAGGATCAGAAAGGTCATTAGCGGGGCCTGGCGGTCCAGGCCTTGTAGTCCTAGTGCTCTGGGAGGCTGGAGCAGGAGCTCGCAAGTTCCAGCCCGGCACCTTAGTGACTTAGTGAGACCCTGCCTCAAAATAAAATAATAGAAGGAAAAGGGCTGGGGATGTAGCTCAGCGTGAAGGTTCTGGGTTCAGTCCCCAGTACAGAAGACAGAGAGCGAGAGAGAGGTCAGAGAGGTCAGGGGCTTTACCTAGGGTGACACAGCTGAGCTGCCTCCTGCAGATCTTTTATTCCTTCTGGCGCTTTAGATGGAGGTTTGCTGCAGCTTGATGCTGGGGGTGGGAGAGGGGAACAGGCTTGATGGGAGGCTTCTTGGTCACCTTTGACTCAGACAAGAATAGAGTCCCGATGCCCTTTACACGGCCTCTGAGAGCAATTGGTCTTGACTCTGTGGCAGGGCCTCATTCCTCACTGTCAGCTTTTAGTTCATACACCATTAACTACATTCCTGCTGGGGCTGGGCCACTGGGGCTCCTTATTCCTCTGTGTCACACACACACACACACACAGACACATACATGCAAGCACACACACACACACACACTCCCCCAGCATATGCACCATCAGCACTTGCTACTTCCTGTGCAATCTTAAATAAGCGCTATTCCTCTCTGGGCCTGGTTTTTGCCTCCCAGCCTGATGTCCTGGAACCCACATCTGTGGATCTTCAGGCCTCCTCACAACTCTGGGCCCCAACTGTGTGGCACCAGGAGATGTCAGGAGTCCCCAGCGCCAGCCTCAGGCCCATGTCAGATCCCACAACATTCCCAAAGGTGCTGTTCCACCCCAGCCTGCATTCCAGAAATGTGGGGCTCATTAGCTGCTCAGTCTGGCTGTAAGAAAGTTCTTAGTTTTTATTTTGAGATAGGGTCTTGCTAAGTTGCCCAGGATAGCCTTGAAATGGTGATTCTCCTGCCTCAGCCTCCTGAGTAGCTGGGATTACAGGCATGCACTGTGCTGAGCTAGGAAGTTCTTGACATTAGCCAAGGGCTGGCTCCGTGATGCTGGGCCCAACCCTGACCTCTGGCCTCTCGTATGTCCTTGTATCTACCTGACTTAGAAGTGTACCAAGCACCTGAACCCCACTGTGCTAATTGCCTGCCTGTCCCTGTGCCTATTTATTTATTTAGTGGTATTAGGAATAGAGTCCAGGGTCTTCACACTGAGCTATACCCCCAGCCCATTTTTATTATTGATTTTGAGCCAGTCCTGACTCAAATTTGCAATCCTCTTACCTCACCCTGCAGAGTGCTGGGACTATGGGCCTGCACCACCAGACTCCTTAGCCCAGTTAACCCTCAAGACAGTCCTCTGACGTGAGCATGTTAATGGTCCCTCCTACCGAAGCTAGAAGAGGGTGAGCAATTTGCCTGAGGTCGCACCATATAGGAGGCCTAAAGCCCGCCCTTGAGTCATGCTTTGCCCCCATTTTTATTAGTATATATATGTGACACACGATGGTTGCATTGAACTTCTAGATGTGCACATGTATATCACACTAAGTCATGCTTTTTAAGTCAGTCTCGGCAGTGCTATCTCGCGGGGCACGCTTAGAAATGGGTCAGGGTGCGTTATCACCACGCATGGCATCTACTCAGCTGGCGTAAATTATTTACTAATTTATAACTGCCACCCACGGACATAGAAGCTTTTAAAGGCTCAGATAAGGGCCAGTCAAGCGGGGCAGGTGGTGCAGGCCTGTGCAGGCCACAGGTGGGCAAAGGGGACTAGGGCAACAGAGACTCTCACTCAGCCAGCAGTGCTGGGGATGTGGCTCAGTGCAGAAACCCTGGGTTCGATGTCTAGTACTGAGGGGAAAAAAGAAGAAAAAGATAAAAGGCCAGTCCTTTTGAAGTTTTTATGGATGAATCTGGTTTCAGCAAGTGTAGGGGTGCAGGGACAAGGTGACCTTTTGATGACCCTTGCTGATTAGCAGAAGCTTTTACCCCTCTGTTCTTTCACCTGTGCCTCTCTCCTGAGGCAAATTAGTTTAAAGGAAAAAAAAAAAAAAAAAAAAAAAAAAAAGCAGTGGAGGGAGTCTAGGCAGAGGAATCACCTGAAGCAGAGGCCAGGAGGAGGAGTGTCACCTCACCCCCCCTCCCCCTTAGCAGGGGAGCCCAGCAGGCAGGGCCCTAGGAGCAAAGGCCCCTCACCTTCTTGTGTCTTTCCTTGTTTCTTCGGCCCAGATGGGGCAGTGGTGTGCATGCTGCAGTTCCCCAGCCCCAGCTGGTACTGGGACACGGTGACAAAGATCTGCGTGTTCCTCTTCGCCTTCGTGGTGCCCATCCTCATCATCACCGTGTGCTACGGCCTGATGCTGCTGCGCCTGCGCAGTGTGCGCCTGCTGTCCGGCTCCAAGGAGAAGGACCGCAGCCTGCGGCGCATCACGCGCATGGTGCTGGTGGTGGTGGGCGCCTTCGTGGTGTGCTGGGCGCCCATCCACATCTTCGTCATCGTCTGGACGCTGGTGGACATCGACCGGCGCGACCCGCTCGTGGTGGCCGCGCTGCACCTGTGCATCGCGCTGGGCTACGCCAACAGCAGCCTCAACCCCGTGCTCTATGCCTTCCTCGACGAGAACTTCAAGCGCTGCTTCCGCCAGCTCTGCCGCTCGCCCTGCGGCCGCCCCGAGCCTGGCAGCTTCCGCCGCGCCCGCGAAGCCACGGTTCGCGAGCGGGTCACCGCCTGCACCCCTTCAGATGGCCCCGGCGGGGGCGCTGCAGCGTGAGCAGGCCCAATCGGTACCCCGCACACCCCTCCAGAGGGACCCAAAGAGCTGGGGTCACCATCCGCGTTGGGGCAGTAGAGAGGGAGGGGAGGCTTGGGCTGCTGGATGGCGACTGTGTTCTCAGAAGAGCTCGGGACTTGAGAGGCAGCGGCCACAAGATGGGGCCTGCGCGGTGGTGGTCTTGATCGGGCGGGCAGGGACCGGGTGTCCAGTCAAGCAAGGCTCCAGGCTGGGCCAGGGGAGCTAGCATTGAGACCTGGGACACTAGACCTGGGCCCCCTAGTGGGACCTCTGCAGTAGGGCAGGGCCACAACCTTGGGGCGACCTCCAGTTCAAACCGCCAGCTGGGCTCTCTGACCTGGAAGTCTGGTCTCAAATCTGAGGATTCTAGACCCAGGACCAAGAAGGGGCAGGATTGGGGATGGTGGCTTGAGGCCTGGGTGGCAAGACTGGACCCCTGGGTCTGGAGAGAAGCCTTTTCTGGTGGGGAGTGGCTGGAGGACAGTCAAGTCAGCTGCTCCTCAGTATTCTTAACAGATAGAGGGGCCGTGTGTGGGAGGTGGGGGCCACAGCTGGAGGTTAGAGTCCCGGCCTGTTTTCAGGGAAGGGATGGGACTGCTGAGGTCCACATGCAACTTGACGTCTTTATAGAGAATGTTAAAAAAAAAAATCAGGGAGAAAAGTGAGATACCTTTTCTCTCTCAAGCGGTCACTGATTTCCGTGGAATAGATGGAGATGCCTCAGAATCGAAGCAGCGGCCACAGCAGGGTTCTGTGGGGTTTGGGACAGGACAGTGGAGCTCTAAGACAGGGCTTCAGCTGGAGTATGGCCCCAGAGCTGGGTACTAATGTGAGCCCCAGGGCCCAAGAAAAAGCAAGAAGTTCTGGTGCCCTGAAACCTCAGCCATCCTGGCTCTCTGTGCCAAGAGGGTCGGGGGGTGATGGGTGAACCAAGCCAGGGAGGCAAGGCTTCTGTTTTGAGGTGAGGTCCTCAAGCCTGAGGTGAACAGTATTCTAAGGTCCCAGGATGCAGGCCCAGAGCATAGAGGGTCACCTGTTTAAAGCCCCTGAAGGGAGAGTGCCACATGAACTGGAATTTTTGGACCTGTGATAACTTCGAAATCCTTTCCCTTCGAACATCTGTCTGTGCCCTGTGTATGTGGTATCAATGACTAATGAACTGGAACTGCTCACATGAGGCCTGATGTTGAAGGAACTGAGGGAAGGAGCTTTTATACCTGCAGCAGGTTCCCCTCCCCCTTTCCCTCAGGCGCCCCAGGTCCCCCACCGGTTCCAGCCCACCCAGCTTCCTTTCTCAAGCTGCAGAGGATGGGGTTCACCCAAAGCAAGACATAGAGATGAAGTCAGCCTGCCCATCTTTGCTTGCAAGCTGGGTGGCAGGGTCTGTCCTTGTCCCCTGCACCTCCCCCATGCCTCCTCTCCCCCCACACTGCCTCAGCAAGGCACCCCTGACTCCCTAGTGAAGTAGGTGCTGACATCCTTGTAAAAACAAATTAATTTTCTTCCCTTTTTGGGACAGATGGAAAGAAATTGACGTCTTTGTCTCAAACAAAAAAAGAAAAAGAAACAATATACCTCTTTTCGCTTTGACAGCCATTTTTTTGGGGAACAAAAGCTGGGAGGCTGTCAAAAGCAGGGACTGAGCTAGCATTCAAGGGAGGAGGGGCTTTGCTCATAGTTAGGGGTACAGCACAGCACTCTTCTCAGGATGAGGCTCCCAGAAACTCTGGGCCTAGGAATAAATATCCTTTCAGGAAATGGCTTCTTTGGGGACATAAGTCACCATTATTTTTTTGAGGCAGGGTCTTACTCTGTAGTCCGGGCTGGCCTTAAACTCAAAACTGTCCTTCCTGCCTAAGCCCCCTAAGTGCTGGCACTACAAGCATGCACCACCCTGCCCAACTTTCGGCCACCACTGAGTGGCCACCACTCAGATCCAGCCTACTAAGCCACCATGACGGGAGTCTCAGTCCTCCTGCTTCCAACTCTCACTGCCCAATGGACCCTGAGGCCATAGAGACTTCTGTGGGGAGGGTGTTCAGCAGAGCGGAAGTGCTCCTTAACACTTGGGACTCTTGCAGATGCTTTGGGGAGATGGCAGAGAAAGAGGACAGTTAGGAAGCAGGGAAGACTGTTGAAGCAGGTGACCGGGGGCAGGCCTGTTCATGTTTCTTGCAAGGCTGTATTGTCATCCCCCTCATTCTCTTGTGCTGCCGGACAGGCCTGTCTCAGAGCTTCTCACCACCCTCTCCTGTGGATAGAACAGATCTGGCTGCTTCTTGCCCCTGTGATAATCAATGCATTTGTTCTGGGACCAGCAGGGGCTGGCTTCAGACCATGTGCAATCAGATAAGGCAAATTTGAGTTGAAATCTGCTTCCTGCCAGGTTCCATCCTCTAGGCCCTGGGACTCAGAAATAAGTCACATATGTCTCTGTCTTTAGAAAGCTCAAACCTGCGCATAACCAAATGACTGCATGTCAGTGTGATGGGTGCAGTGATACAGAACCACAGGGAATATGTCAAAGGGAAGTGCTTTTTCTAGCCTTTTACTGAAAATGCATCTGTAGCAATTCTATAGAGGTGGGAAAAAGCCAAGGGGCCTTATAAGAAGAGTAGAAGCTAGCCACTAACCAGGAGGGAACAGTGTGAACTGCATAGGGATGTTCAGGTGCTCAGCAAGTCCAGTTGGCTATGTGCAGCAGGAGCAGAGGACTCATTTGGGCCCTTCTGCATGTCTGGTTCAATGCCTAGTGTGGGGGCTGGAGGAATGACTCAGCAGTTAAAATGCTTGTCTGGCAAGAGCTTAGGTAAGCACTAAGTACCCGAGTTCGATTCCCCAGCACCACATAAACTGGGCATGGTGGCACAAGCCTGTAATCCCAGCACTTGGGAGGCTGAGACAGGAGGATTGCTATGATTCCAAGGCCAGCCTGGGCTCTATAGTGAGTTTAGGACCAGCCTGGGCTACAGAGCCAGACCCTGTCTCAAAAAAAAATGTGTTTTGTACATAATTACGGCTGTGACAACCCAGTGGGAGAAGTAGTGGTACTCCCATTTTAGACAAGAAAGCTAAGCTCAGAGGACAGGCCACTTGCCTCTGGGTCACTGCCCCTGTTAATATTGGGTCAGTGGCATTCCCGGGGGAAAAGATCCATATTTGCAGTAAATTTCACACATGAGTGAAACAGAAAGACATTAGCAGCTGGAACCCTGAGTGAGGTTTTTGAAGACAAAGTGGAAAAATCTGAGGGAAAAGGGCAATTTTCCATGAACTTTTGTTCCTCCTGAAGCTCTGTAAATCTTCTCATTTCAAAATGTACCATGCATGATGCATTTTTAAAGCTCCAAATTGACAGTGTAATTCTAGATCATCACTGGGTTCTGCAAAATGCGGAGTAAGTCTCTCTCCCCCAAAATTTCCATTACTGTCTTCAGGAGGTGGGAGAGAAGTTTTTGCTTCTGTCTTTAAAATATCCCATAGTTTTGGGGCTGGAGGAATGGCACAGTGGTTAAAGCACATGCTAGGCAAGCCTTAAGTACCTGAGTTTGATTCCTCAGCACCACATAAGCCGAGCATGGTGACACGCGCCTGAGACTGAGATAGGAGGATTGCTGTGAGTCCAAGGCCAGCCTGGGCTCTGTAGTGAGTTCAGGACCAGCCTGGATGGACTACAGAGTGAGATCCTGTCTCCAAAACAAAACAAAACAAAAAAAAGTCATCATAGTTTCTTATCTCTTCATAGAGTAGTAGGTAAAGCTGGCATCTGATCTTGGCTTTCCCTTTCTGAGCCATAGTTTTTTCATTTGTAGATTAGGCTTCCTTCATGGGGCACTTACGCAGATTTATTTATTTATTCTTGAAACAGGTTGTTACTCAGTAGTCCACGCTGGTCCTGAACTTACCATGTAGTCCAGGCTAGCCTTAAACTCCTGGTAGTCGTCCTGTCTCAGCTTCCCCAGTGCTGGGATTACAAGTATGCACCAGCTTATCTTTTACGTGGTGCTGGGGAATCAAACCCAGGGCCTTGGGCATGCTAGGCAAGTGCTTTGCCCACTGAGCTATGCCCTCGCCCCTTAGGCAGACATAGTGAGGTTGTGTGTATGCATTCACAGGGCCCATCATAAAAGGAAGCTCTTAGCTCGTGGAAAGTAGCTGTTACTATAAGTGGAGCTGGGAGCAGGGTCAGAACTAAGGATCTACAGGAAAAAGTGGTGGGCTTTTGGGGTAGCAAGGAAGACTGGGAAGAGACTGGAGACTCAGCCTGGAAATCCCCCTGTTTCCTAGGCTGAGGACCTGCCATGGAGAGTGAGAACCTGCTGGAGAAACAAGAGGAAGCTGGGAAGAAGGTGCTGCTATGGCAACTGGAGGAGGAGGGCGTTCTCAGGGGGAGGGAGTGATAGGTAATGTCAAGTGTCAAAGGGAAGTTGGGAATGGGGAGGGCAGGAGGGTGACGGGAGGAAGCAGAACCCTAAGTTCATTCTCTTACACGGCTGGGAAGCCCCACATGGGGTTTCTGGCCTCGCTTATGATGAAAAATGCTCACATGGGCTACTTACGGATTTGCCCTCCCTGAGGTTCTGTTTGCTCCAAATGTTGAGACAAGGGAATGGGCCAGTCTCTAATGATAGGTAGTCCCCAGAAAGATTCTTGGACTTGAGCTGGGGTTGGTGTGCAGGCCTGTAAACTGAGCACTATGGGAGGCTGAGGTAGGAGGATCACAAGTTCAAGCCCAGCCTGGGTCATGTAGTGGGATCTTGTCTCAAAATCAAAAGTGGGCTGGGGGTATAGCTCTGTGCAAAGGTCCTGAGTTAAGTCCTCAGTGCAGGGGGAAAAAAAAAAGATTCCTGAATTTGATAGACTCTTGGTCACTTGTTAGCAGAGTGACCTTCTGCAAATCACTTCATGTCGCAGAGTCCCTTGTGGAATCCTGGGAGCCAAATGTCCATCAAAGTGCTTGGTTACCCTTTAATAATTATGCAGGTACCAGTAGCAGCTGTTTGAAAGTGTGCCTGACCTGGTATTTGAAATGCCTGTCAGGGTGGGGGAGGGTCACCAGTATCAGAAGGTCAACCAGAGTTCTTGGAACAACAGGAGGCCAGGCTGGGCAACTTCTGAGTCTCAGCTCAAAGGCCAGGTACTCTCTTTGCATCCGTGACAGAACTTGTGCCCTGTACTGCAGCTCTGACCTGGGAACCAGCCCTGGAGATCCCAGGGCCCTAGCACTCCCACGGGGAGCACAGAGCTTTCTCTTGGCATTTGTTTGTTCAATATTATCTATTCTTTTATTTCACTTCTGGGCATCAGGCGAGTAGTGCTGGGGGCTAGGAGGAGAAATGAGAGGTCAGGACCATGGAGCTTACAGATTGGGAGACAGAAGGCCAGGATGCCTGGGGTTCAAACTGGAGTTTCCAGAGGGGCTCATGAGGGGTGTGGGTTTGGGCCATTGCCCAGGGTGAGCCCTGTCAGGGGACACGGCCCTTCCCAGAGGGCCAAGTGCTTTCACACTTTATGCCTCAGCGACAGGCTGTTGTGACACTAGCATTAGGGGACAGGCAACATTTACCTGTTCCCAGCGACACAGAATGACTCATTAATGAGGTAGGCATTATTTTTTATTTTGATTACTTCCATTTTGCAGAAGAGAAACCTGAGGTTGGGATTGGGAGTGATTCGCCCAAGGCCACGTGCATTGGCAGTGACTGGCCCTGCTAGAACCATCCCAGATCTGTCCAGTCCTCCCCCTTGTTCATTCTAGGGGCTCCCAAGAGGAAACACTGGTGACACAGGGACTCTGGGAAACTGTCTTGACAAGGTCACGGTCACGGCCTGAGCCAGGTTCTGTGCCTCATCACCTTGGCGGCATATGGTGGCTGCCCCCACAGGTGCTGTGATCTTGGCAAGTCCCTCTTCCTACCCCTGCCCTCCCCGCTCGGGGGCGCTTGCTTGTTCTGCAACTTTTTGACTGCCTGCCATGTCTTTGCTGTGTGACCCTAGGCAAGACATTTCACTCTCTGAGCCCATTTCCTCCATCAGGGATCATAACATTTATCTGGGAAGAAGTGGCAAATATTTAGAAGGAGGCTTTAGCTGGGTCTAGCGGTGCAGGCCTGTAATCCCAGCTCTGTAGGAGACTGAGGCAGGAGGATCAGAAACTCAAACCCAGCCTGGGAAAAATGTAGCAAGACACTCCCTGTCTCAAAAATCAAAACTAGGGACTGGAGAAATGGCTCAGCAGTTAAAGCACTTATGTAGCAAGCACTAACTACCCGAGTTTGATTCCCCAAAGCGGCATAAACTAGGCCTGGTGGCGCGTATTTGTAATCCTAGCACTCAGGAGGGTGGCTGTGAGTCCAAGACCAGCCTGGGCTCTATTGTGAGCTCAGGACCAGCTTGGGCTACAGAGTGAGACTGTCTCAAAATAAATAAATAATAATAATAGGCTGGGGTGGTAGCTCAGTGTGAAGACCTTGGGCTCAATCTCAAATACCATAAAAAGAAAAGAAAGAAATAAGAGGCTCTAAATGAAGGGATTTCAAAAGGGATGTCTCCTTTTCTGTGGCTGGCCTTTTTCTTCCTCCCAGGGACACCCTGGAAAGGAAGAGGGGTCCCTGGCGGCCCTGGTTTGGTCCTTTTGACCTGAGCACTTGACTCCTGGGATGGAATCTCTGGAGATAATCCTGAGACGGGACTGGGGATGGGGTTTTGACTTTCTGTCCTCTATTTCTCTGCTGTGTGATGTGGGGCAGGTCTCTGTCCCTCTGTGGGTGTTGCCAATGGTCGTGCAGAGGTGGGAGTTGATCGAGTTTGTGCTGTGCCTTTCTGTGAGAGAACCGAGACATTTCATGTTCCTTGATTGCAGAAACTGATGTCTCTTGGTAAAATCTATAGGACATTTGGCCAGAGATAGCAACAAGCATGCCTGGGGGCAGGGGTGGGTGGCGTCTGTCATTGGGACTGCCCCACGTTGGGGGGAGAATGGCATGGTACCAATGAAGTTGCCTCGCGCTGCTGCCATCTTCCCCTCCCCTGGTCCCATCTTGGTACTCACACTTAATCTGTTTCCCCAATAAAGTGAGCACCGTTCTCAGCATCAGGATCTCTGGCTGTTTCTTTCACTCACCTTCTGCAGTCCCTTAGTGAAGGGCCCCAGGCCGGGGGTGACAAGCTTCACATACAGTGCAGGAGCCTAAGCTCAGGACCTGCAGGGGAGGTTGGGGTGGGTGCAGCTGCCCTTAGGAACCGCAGTGGGGTGGGAAAAGGAAGCAGCCAGGGCCACCAGGAAAGTTTACCCGGTAGAAACAGGTCTGCCCACCTTCCCCAGCCCTGCCCTCCAACCATATCCTCCTTTCTCTCAGTCCCCACCCTCCAAAGCCCTGCAACAGGCCTCTCCCTCTGGGGCTCCCACTAGTCACTAGTTCCCTCTCCCTATCCCCACCCATCTCAGCCCTGCTACCTTCCACCCCCCTGTCTTTCAGTGACCTTTCCTTTGGCCTAGAATTTTAGTCTCTTCAAGGCAGCCCTGGGCGTGGGAGTTAAAACCTCTGATCCCAAGATACCTTTTCAGTATTTCCCTGAATAGAAGCTACGTGTGTGTGTGTGTGTGTGTGTGTGTGTGTGTGTGTGTGTGTGTGTTTACTGAGGATCAAGCCCAGGCTTTTCATACTGAAACTACACCCCCAGCCTGCCTGCCTGCCTGCCTGCTTGCCTGCCTGCCTGCCTGCCTGCCTGCCTGCCTGCCTTCCTGCCTGCCTGCCTGCCTTCCTTCCTTCCTTCCTTCCTTCCTTCCTTCCTTCCTTCCTTCCTTCCTTCCTTTTGATTTATTTTTGAGATAGGGTCTCACTCTGCAGCCCAGGCTACTCCTGAACTCACTGGTGTAGACCAGGCTGGCCTTGGACAGTTCACCTGCCTCAGCCCTGCAGGTGCTGGGATTACAGGTATGCGCCACCACGACCAACTTCATGTGGTGCTAGGGGATCGAACTCAGGGCTTTGTGCTTACAAGGCAAAGCAGTTTAACTGCGGTGCCATTCTTCCATCCCTGTTTTTTTTTTCTTTTTCTGACAGGTTCTTGCCAGGTCACTAAGATGCCCAGGCTGTGCTCAGACTTGCCATCCTCCTGCCTCAGCCTACCAGAGTGCGGGAATTATAGGCCTGCATGTTGCTAAGGCCTAGAGCCCCCTCTTCAGCTCCTCCCAGCTTTTGGGAAAGGCTCAGCAGGGGGGTGCTGGCTCTGCCCCCCCACCCCCATGAAGCACTCACTGTGAGGGGCAGTCCTGCTCCAGATGGACCTCAACACCCTCAGCATAGTCCAGACTGGGCAGGGCAAGGCCCAGGCAGGATGACCAGGCTGCCCAAGGTTGGAAGGAGGATTGACAGTGGGCCTCCCCTGCTCAGAGCAGAGCATGGGTCAGGGATATATCAGAGACCAGACAGCTCTTCCCAGAGCCAGCTCACGCTAAGGCTGGGAAGGGTGGCTCTGAAGGTAAGTGTGAGTCCATGTACAGAGTAGAGATTTTTTTAACTCACTTTTTATGTGCCCTGAGGAAAATCATCTCTGTCTGGCTGCTCTGAACCTCACTTTCCTCTCCTGTAAAACGGTAAGTAATTGTTAAAACCACTTGAGGCTGAGGCAGGAGGATCACAAGTTTGAGCATAGCCCGGGCAACTCAGTGACTTAGTGAAACCTTGTCTCAGAAAAGTGAGCTGAGGATGTACCTTAATGTGAAAGCCCTGGACTCATCTGCAGTACCACAAAAGAGAAAAAATAATCGCTATAACCAAGACTAGGGTACATGATTATTGTTGGGAAACATACTTTCCTTAATTTTTAGTAGTTCCCAGTTGCCTAGGAAATCCAGATGGCTGCTCAGACCCTTTTCCAATGGGGATTCTAGAAATCTAAGATTAAGCCTGCCATTTGGCAACCTCAAAAAGGTCTCTTAGGAAGACGAGGGACCCACAATGGAAAGCAGACTGCCAATGCCAGCTCAGGGTGGGCAATGCTCAGATAAGTGGAGCAGGGCGGCAGATTCCTGTCCTGTGCCATCTCCATCGCCCTTCCAGGTCACCCTCCTCCCTGTGCCCACAGGAACCGTCTCTGACTGCTCCCCACCCTCTCGTCCCTACCAGACCTCCCCTGGCTGCGTCTGGGGTACTCTTTAACTGTCTCGGTAACTGCTGAGAGCATCGCCAGGCCCAGGGACCCCGCTGCCACTGCCAAGGGGAAAAGGAAAGGCCAGAAAAAGGAACATTAGATTTTTAAATAATTCAATAATTATGGTATCAAAGTAATATATGCATATTATAGAAATGGAGCAAGCTGATAAACATAGAAAAAAAAAGTCACCTGTAGTCTCCATTGTACTAACCTTTAGATGTATTTACTTATCCAGAGGAGCCCACAGGGGCCCCAGGTGAGTCCAAGCCCTCGGAAATGAGGCGAAGACTACGCACCCTGCTGCAGGAATCCCCCTGGGCTGCCGCAGGGCTGTAGGTCCCAAAGGTGCGCGAGGTGCTTCCCTGGGCAGGTGTAGTACTCTGGGTGCATTCTCACCGACTCGCTCTTGGCCTCTCCTGGATACAGATCGGTTCACGTGCATCTGCACATGTGTTCCACCCCAGGCATGCACGTGCACACTATGGACACCTTCTGTGGGAGCAGCGCGTGTTTGTACACGTGTTTTCACACAGCAACACACCGGCCTACGGAAATACAGGTCCGGCTTCCAGAGATCAGGCTGATTTTGTGGGTACTGCTGCCACCTATCGGCCGTATCGTGTACCAGCACTTCCTATTGTTCCATAGCTCCGTTCGCTAGTCCTGACCTTCATCCGGAAGCTGCGCTCACGACCTGGCTCCTGAAAAAGGGATGAATGAAGCAGGCGGGAAGGAGAGGGGAGCCATCACTGGTGGCATGTATTAGGCACCACTTTCCTTTACAGCTATTTCATTTTTTTCTCAATCCCATATGCCTTATGCAGAGCCTGACACATGGTGGTGCACGCCTGTAATCCCAGCACTCAGGAGGCTGAGGCAGGAAGATTGCTGTGAATCCAAGGCTAGCTAGCTTGAGCTACACAGTGAGTTCAGGACCAGCCTGGGCTACAGAGTGAGACCCTGTCTCAAAATAAATAAATAAAAATTTAAGTTTAAAGCTGGGAGTTATAGCACATATCTAATTTCAGAACTCAAGAGGCTAAGGCAGGAGGACTACTGTGAGTTCAAGGTCAGTCTGGGAGGCAGAGTTATTCCAGGATGGGACAATGACACCCTGTCTTGAGACAGGTTATCACTGTAGCCCAGGCTGGTCCTAAACTCACTGTGTAGACCAGGCTGGCCTCGGACTCACAGCAAACCTCCTACCTCAGCCTCCCGAGTGCTGGGATTACAGTGCACCCAGCTTATTGTGGTGCTGGGGAATCAAACTCAGGGCCTCGCATTAATTTAAAATTTAAAAAATTTGAGCCACAGTCTAAGTTGCCTAGGCTGGACTTGAATGTGTGATTCTTCTGCCTCAACCTCCAAATAGCTGCAATTGCTAGTATACAACACCGTTCCTCACACATTTTGTATTCTTAACTTTGCATTCATTTTGAGAGGCCCCAAACAAACTGCTGTCCCCACAGCCTGGGGGTTGCTCCTCAGGGTTTTCTCAACTGTGGAGGCCTTCATAGGGAAAGGTGATTCCTCCCCCACCCCCCCTTTTTTTAGCAGCTGGAACCTAAGGTCTTATGCTTGCTGGGTCAGCTCTCTAACCCTGAACCTCAGTCAACTTCCAGGTACTGAGGGAGGAGAGGTGAGGAAGAACACGAGAATCACCTGGGGTCTCACAGCAAGTCGTATGAGCTGGGGTCGTTTCCAAGAACAGCCCTACTCCAAAGCCTGCCTTTCGTGGCTGCCTCAGATCGCAGCTGACGTTGCAAACTCAGATCCTCTCCCTGCTGGCAGACACCTGGCCCAACGCTTCTCTGGCAGCTGGACGGGCGAGCGCCGCCCCTCAGTTCCCACGCACTATGACCACGAGGTGGCGCTAGACACCAGCGCGCCCTCTCCTTTGGGTCCTGGTTTTTCCCGTTCTGCTGTTCCCGGTAGCCAGAATCCAGCTGGCTCCCAGCATCTCCCTCCTCGGCACCTGGGCACCTTTGTCCTTCCAGCAAATCGGAAGTGCTGGCTTCAAGTCCGAGCCTTGCTGTTTACTGGCCGTGACAAAGAATGGTTCACTTCATATGCGTTTAAGTTTCATCAGTCACCCATAAAATAGGGGTACCTCGTTGGAACAGAATAGTGAGCATCCAGCAGATGTATGCCCATAATTGCTTTTTAACAGGGATTCTGGAGCGGTGCCTCCGCTGGGAAGGGGTTCTGCAGGCAGGACTGGCCTCTGCCTCACGCCGTCATAACCCCGAGGAATTCCTGAACAGGGAGCCTTCCAGAGCCCTTCAGTGTTGATGGTGGGCTCCTTTAGGCCCATGCACCGGATGCCCCCGGACTTTGGGACCTTTCTCAGCTTTTTCTTCTTTGCTGCCAGCTCTTTCCTCTCTCCTGGACGGTCTCTGAAGCTTCCTGCCCACCTCAGTGCCATCCTGCAGATCAGGCCTCAAGTGGATCTACCAGGGGAGGAGTTCTTGGTGAGCACCGACCCCAGCTAAAACGTGGCTGGTTCTTCTCAAGACTCCCCGGCTAGTGTCAAAACTGTCCCTCTGATGTTTGGGACCTACTACAATTTGGTCTCATGATTCCTTTTGTGCTTTGAACATACCTGCCTAATTTCTTTTCCCTCCACCTCCTCCTTTTTTTCCTTCTCTTCTTTTTCCTGTTTTCTTATTTTTACTGGTTTTCCTTTTTTTTTTGAGATAGAATCTGGTCCTGAACTCACTGGGTAACCCAGGCTGGCCTTAAACACATAGTAATACTGCCTCAGCCTCCCAAGTACCGTGATTACAGCATGACACACCCCACCCGGTTTATGTGCTTGGCAAGCACTTTAACCATATGCTATTCCTCCAGGCCCTTTACTCCTATTATTATTATTATTACTATTTTGAGAGAGGGTCTTGCTGTGTAACCCAGGCTGAATTATTATTACTTCTTTTAATTTAAAAAATATTTTTTGAGAGAGGATCTCTCTCTGTAGTCCAAGCTGTTTCTGAGCTCACTATGTAACCCAACCCAGACTGGCCTCGAACTCATAGCAATCTTTCTGCCTCAGCCTCCAAAATGCTATGATTACAGGTATGCACCACCATGCCTAGCTTATGTGGTGCTGGGGAATCAAACTCGGGTACTCAGTGCTTGTTAGGCAAGCGCTTTAACCGCTGAGCTATTCCTCCAACCCCTATTACTACTTTTTGAGACAGGGTCTCATTTGTAGTCCAGACTGGTCCTGAATTTACTATCTAGCCCAGACTGGCCTCAGACTCACAGCAATCTTCCTGCTTCAGCTTCCCTAGGGCTAGGATTACAGGTGTGCACCACCATGCCTGGCTAATTTTTATGTGGTGCTGGGGAATTGAATCCAGGGCCTTGCCAATGGTAGGCAAGTGCTTTCACCAATTTTCACAAAATTTTTTCAATTTTGAGAGAGGATCTCATGAAGTCACTAACTTGCCTAGCCTGGGCTCCCACTTGTGATTCTCTTGCCCTACCCTCCCAGAGTGCTGTGACTACAGGCAAGTACCACAGTGCCTAGCTACACCCTGTTTTCGGTTCCCAGAGCACACACTATCCTACCTCCAAGCCTTTCTTCCTCCTGGAACGCCCTGTCCCATCCTCCTGTAGAACACCTGTCCTTCACAGTCTAGCTGGGAGCTCACCTCCTCCAGGCAGGTTCCCCTCATTTCTCTTCCAGGAGCTGCAGTGCCCCCTCTGGGCTCTGGGTACACAGCTGCTTTAGGGCCCTCCTTCCAGCAGGCCATGAATCTCAGCCTGGATGAGGATTGTCTGTTATCTGTGGGGAGCTACCCACAGTTTACAAATAGCTTTCCCTTCCTGTACCCTGGGGTTGGCAAAGGCAGGCAGAGTGAGAACAGGCTAGGTCTGGAGCAATGCTAACAGCGGCTAGGGCAATTGCCTTGCAAGCATAAGGCCCAGATTTCGGTTCCCCAGTACCACATAAAGCTGGGTGGGGTGTCACACGCAAGTAATCTTAGCACTTGAGAGGCGGAGGCAGGAAAATTGCTGTGAGTCCAAGGCTAGACTGGGCTACAGGGTGAGACCCTGACTCAAAAAAATAAAAAAAGAAACAGTTTAACAGGAATTCAGATACCCTGTGAATGGCCTAAGTACAGAGGCTAGCCTCAAACCTGCTGCTGATTGTAGACACACCCTCGCCTCCTCCACCTTGTTACCTGATTGAGATGCTCTTTGCCCTTAGAATGAGCGAGGTATTGATCAATATTTCTTTCTTTCCTTACTTATGACATGGTCTTGCTGCATTGCCAAAGCTGGTTTTGAACTGCCCGACTTAAAAAGATATTCCTGCCTCAGCCTTCTGAGTAGCTGGGACTACAGCATGGTTTTATTCTATTAACAATGGATGAAAAAATCCATTGTTAATGATGTGCTCAATAAAGTTATGTTGAAGAAACAGATACTCCTGTATATGGACACACTCCTCCCCACACTCCCATTTTCCTGGCCTCTTTATCATCCAACTTAAGCTCATTTAACTCTGGTGGCAGTACCCACGTTCTGCCAGGATAAGGAGTTGGCTGGAGGCCAAGGCCTTCTCTGCCAAGGAGAAGGACACAAACAGGTTCCTTTCCCTGCCCCCCAGTCCTTATCAGTCCCCCCCAGGTTCCAATAAAGAGGTGCTCAGTCTTGGAAGGAAAGTTGCTCCTGTCACTGGCACACTCTATTACCTAAGAGCTGTGTGACCTTGTGATGTCATTCTGCTCCCTTAGCCTCCAGACCCTTTCAGATTTTTTTTTTTTTTTGAGACAGGGTCTTGCTCTGTAGCCAGGCTGGTCCTGAACTCACTGTGTAGATCAGACTAGCCTTGGACTAGCCTCCTGCCTCAGCCTCCCTGAGTGCTGGGATTACAGGCATGTACCACCACGTCCGGCTTTATGTGGTGCTGGAGAATCAAACTCAGGGCCTTGCACTTGTTAGGCAAGTGCTTTAACCGCTTTGCCATTCCTCCAGCCCCCCAGCATATTTTTGGCTAGAAGGATTCAAGGTGAGAAAATGGGAGTTTGTGTGCGTAGCAGTGATTAAACATGAGCTGTGTCTCACAGGGGGCATCTCAGGTAGGGTCTGGGGACCTAGAAGGAGGGTAAGCTTTCCCTGGAAAAGGCAGGAGGACAGGAGCCTGAATCCAGGCAGTGGTAGCACACCCCCACCCCCATCCAGTGACTGACAAGGTCCCATTTGCCGACGCAAGTGCAAAGGTCACATTAACAGGAAACGCGCACAGATGCCTGGGCAGAAAGGCCCCAGGGGCAGAGCAGAGCTCTCTCTAGATCCTCAGGACCAGGAGGTGGCAGTGTGTGTGTGGGGGCAACATGTTTGTAGGACACCTAGACACAAAGTCACAACTTCTATACAAACTCACAACCATAAGTGTATCCTCACAGGCACCATTTCAAACCACACACACCTCCCAAAATACAGAAATGGGAGACACACTCAAGATCAGAAATCCATTCCCAAGGGTGAACGCACCACGTCAGAAACAGAGGCCTCCTCTGTCACCTCCTTGGTTGCCCGTACACACCCCCCACACACCAGAGGCACAGTCACTTATCAGGCTGGGTCAGGCAGAGCCACTGCTGAGTCACCCACAGGCAGCTCTGCCCAGCGGAGCCCAAGCCACGTGTCTCCCCGACAGGGAGCGGGTGGGGCCGCTGCAGCTTTCCAGAATCACCCTGTCGCCCGCTGCTGAAGCTTCCCTCAGCCCTTCGAGTTGGGGATGCGAGGTGGTGGGGTGAGGGAAACCCATTTGCAGAAGCCAAATCAAGGCATTCGCAGCCTGCTCTCTCCTGAGTGTGTATGAATTCATGCGGGAGCAATTAAAAACAAAGATGACATCCATTCTCCCGTGTTTGCATATATATTTTTCTCATAGTGTCATTTAATCACAATATTTCTATATAGAGTTGGTACTATTATTAATTCCATTTTACCCTGGAGGGGAAGGGACTTTCCCTAAGGCATGAAGCTGGCATGCACACAGTCCAGACGCTCAGCTGTTTCCATTGTCTGGCTCTTAAGCACTGGGCAATACTGCCTGATGTGCAGAGGCAAAGGAAGGCGAATGAAAGGGTGTCAGCATCCTTGGGAGCCTGTGGGTGCAGGTGCCAGTCTTCCCTGTAGGATGCACACACACAGAGATTGAATGGGTCTCAAGTAGCCAGATTTCTGGTCAAAGAACCTCAACCTTTTGTGGTGTGTTAGCACCTTCTCTAGAAAATGTGGCCAAGATCTGGGGTCTTGGTGTGGCCCCCTGGGCACCTAGAAGGTAGGGACCAGGTTCCTAAAGTCTAAAACAGGACCCAACGCAGAGAAATCCACTGTATCTGGGGGCAATATGAGCATAATTCACTTCCATACTTATAAAACAACTTCACTAATATTAAGTGCGAATATCTATTGGAGGATATCATACTTATACCCTGACCCAGCACTTTACATGGAATGTTTCATTTTGCTCTGGCAAACACCTTTGAGGAAGAATACTTTTATTAACCCCATTGTACCAGGGAGGAAACTGGCTTGGAGAGAGCAGCTTGCCCAAATAATGCACACAGTCAGTGACAGCAATGGAGACTGGGACACTGGCACATTCCAGAGCCATCCAGTTGGAAGGTCACTAAACTCAGAGGAAGCCATGTCCCTCAGTGGGCCTCAGTTTCCCCCATTTGTACAATGAAAGGATTAGCTGTTCATGGCTCTCCAGTTGGAACTGTTGTACGATTTTTATGATCCAGATCAGGGATTATATTTGCTCTCTGTAGAAAGAAGTCCCAAAGGGCACCTTTGGCCTTAAGCTGATGAAGAGCTTTTAAAGTCTCAGGGTTGGAGCTGGAGAAATGGCTCAGCAGTTAAAGCACTTGCCTAGCAATCACTAAGTGAAGTGCTAAGTACCCGAGTTCATTTCCCCAGAACCACGTAAACTGGGCGTGGTGGCACATGGGCTGAGACAGGAGGACTGCCATGAGTCCAAGGCCAGCCTGGGCTCCATAGTGAGTTCAGGATCAGCCTGGACTATAGAGTGAGACCCTGTCTTAAAAATAAATAAGTTGGTGAGCTTCCTGCCATTGGTGTGGTACGAGAGAGCAAAGCTCATGGGGCTGGAGGAATAGCTCAGCAGTTAAAGACTTGCCAGCAAGCACTAAGTAACTGAGTTCGATTCCCCAGCACCACTTAAACTGGGCATGGTGGTGCATGCCTGTAATCCCAGTACTTGGGAGGCCACGACAGGAGGATTGCTGTGAGTCCAAGGGGCTCCATAGTGAGTTCAGGACCAGCCTGGAGAGAGAGAGAGCCTGTCTTAAAAAAAAAAAAAAGCACATCTCAGAAATGACAGAAATGAGATGGAGGGGCTGGAGGAAGGGCTCAGTGGTTAAAGCACCTGCCTAGCAGGCTTTAAGTGCCTGAGTTCAATTCCCCAACACCAGCACCGGACATGGTGCTGTAATCCCTGTACTCAGGGGGCTGAGGCTGAGGCAGGAAGATTGCTGAGAGTCTGAGCCCAGCGTGGGCTCCATAGTGCAGGACCAGTGACCATATATATGGAATGGAACATTTGGAGGAAGTTGCTGAGAAGAATGGGCAAGGTGGGCACGAAGGAACCAGAACCCATTTGTTGAATACCTCCCTGAGTCCTAGACTTATGCTTGCCACTGAACATATGTCCCTGGCTAATTTTAAGGAAAACATTGCAAGATTTACAGTTGAGGGAACTCAGATCCAGAGAAGTGACTTGCCCAAGGTCGCACAGGACAAACTAGTGAGACAAGTGCTCCAGGTGGCTCTCACCAAGGTCACTTCCCTAGAGCCCTTATGACCAATCCCTGTTTCTATCTAGTACTTTCAGGGGCAGCACCACGTGGCAAGTTGCTTCATACTTTTGCCAAGTGACGTCAGAGGCCACACCAGCCAATCCAGGAACTCCGTGCCTTCCATTTTCCCTACACTTCGGGTCTATCAGGGGCTGCCTGACCCTAGGCGCCTCGCGCCGGCCCTCACCTGCAGCCCCACCCCCGCACCTTCCTGTAGGCGCCGCTCACCCTTCTCTGTGCGGTCCCGCCCTCCGTCCCGCAGATAGGCAGTTGCTTGAGCCAATCAGAGGGCGTCCCGGGGCGAGGGCGGGCCCTCACGTCAGAGTTGCCCTGTCAGTGCAGGTGGAGGCCCCCGGCGGGGCAAAGTGGCAGGAACCTCTTAAAGGGCGAGAGCGGCTGAGAGCGAGAACGCGGCCCGGCCCGGCCCGGCCAGGTCCCCGCCCCGTCCAGCCCAGGTGAGCCTGGACTGCCTGGGGGGCGAACCCCAGCCCCTGGGAGGGACGGGATGAGGAAGAGCCCGGGCTGTCCCGGGAGGAGCGACACCAGGTCCTAAGGGGCTGGGAGAGGTCCTGGGTTCCAAGGTCCAAACTCGAGGTCCCAAGGGGCTTGGGAGTGTCGGAGTTCTTCAGGGTGCGGGGAGAGGGGGCTCGGGGCGCTCGGGTCCGAAAGCAGAACTCGTGCGGCTGGCGGTCCGAGGTCGGGTCGCGGCGAGCGAGTCCCCGGGAAGCCGCGCAGCTCGAGGCCGACACCCCCAGCCCCGCCCTGCGGCTCCGCACGCTCCCGCCCGGCCGCCGCAGCGCGGGCCCGGCGTCTCTGGAGGGGGACCGGCGGGGGTCCCCGCGCTCCGCTCCGGCCCTTACGTAACTGCCTTGGAGTTTCCGGACCCGGGACCCGCGATCTGGACGTGGCTGTGCCCGCCAGGGTGGCCCCCGGGTCGCCGCTCCGGCCCCTCACGCTCCCCGCTCCAGGCTCGGTCTAGGGGACTTCCCTCCTGCCTCTGATCTCCCGGGTCTCTGCGGGCTCAGGTTCCGCTCTCATCCCCCGGTTCCCTCCTTGTGTCTCGTCTCTGTATGGCCCGGTCCCTTCCAGCCTTTACCCGAGTTGCCTTGCCCTCACCTGCACTTTCCGGAAGGCCCCACCTCTCTGGGGTGGGACCGACCCCTCCTGTCCGGCAAGTTGGAGGCGGGGACTTGCCCGCTGGGACCCCAGCCCGGGTTTTCCTGGAAGGGGGAGGGGAGGGTGTGTATAGCGGGGGATGGCTGGGTAAGGTTATTCCGGGGCCGGCAGCCCTGGGAGGGAGTGACTGCCTGTGGCCCCTTTTTCTGCCCTTGGAGACCTTTTCTCTAGAAGCAGGCTTGGAGACAGGCTGGCTGGGTCTGAGATTGGGGCGGCTAGGAATCCCTGTGCGAGCTGCCTGGGTGCAGTGTCAGGCGTGGGTCCTCAGCTCATGAAGGGGAGAGGGAGTGGCCACAGCGCCGGCACAGAGGTCCCCCCCTCCCCGCTTCAATAAGCTTCCCACCTCCACCCCAGTTAGAGGCCTGGCGATGGGATGGAGAGGGCACCCCTGGGAGGAGGCCAGAGAGGCTTTTGCTGAGGGATGAAGGTGGAGTGGGGGAGGTGGAGATGGAAATGACACACTGTCAGGTCTGAGGAGCACTTACTGGGGTCACTCCTTGCCATCAAGGCCCTGCTGAGAGAGACAGTCACCTCAGAAATAACTTCTGTCCCCTGCAGCCACTGGCACCTGCGGCTGTTGTCTGCCTGTAAATAAGGTGTTATAGCAGTTGAGAGGTGGGAATTATTAACTCTGACTAGGAATGGGGGAGGGGAGGCCCAAGAAGGAGGTGGAAGGTCTGAGAAGAAAGGGAGCCAGAAACTGTAGGAGTTCAAGAGGGAGGTAAGGAGGAAGAGAGCTCTTCAGACTCTGCATGCCTCAGAACTGGATTTGAATCCTGGATCTGCCCCATCCTTGCTGAGTGACCTTGCATGAGTCGCTACACCTTTCTGAGCCCCACGTTCCTCCTTAGCCAATAATCTAGACCTTCAGGTGGTAGCAGAATTAAACGAGGCACTGAGTACTCATTCGTCAGAATGGTAGCAGGCTAGTGAGGGTTTTACAGAGAGAAGAGAGGAGGAAAGCCCTGAGGTTACCCCTGTGTATTACAGGAGAATCAGGAAGGGCCTGCCAGGTCACAGCAGCAGGTAGGGTGCCTGGGTGGCACCCAGCGTGGTGGGAGGCCCCACACCCAGCTGTCTCCTGATCGACCCATCCCTGCACCACCTAGACCAGGCTGGCTTCCTTCAGTAGGCCCCAGGTGCCACCAGAAGCTCTCAGGCTGCTCCACCCCCAGGCCAGTATGGGAGAGAGGCCCTGGCAGGGCAGGGCCAGCACCCTCTCTGCAGAGTGGACCCTGGCCAGGAGCCTGGCTGGCTGTTCTGGGCAGGAACATCCCATCCTGGCCAGAAAGATGCTGATGCTGTGAAGGCTGTATGGAGGCCTAGGGCTTTGTCGACTGGAGTCAGGCCCAGCTGGGATGATCTGGGCTACAGGCTGATACAGAGGTTTGGGAGAGAATCCTGGAGAGGACCTGAGTAGAGGTCGGAAACTAGAGAAGAATTTCATTTGGTGTTTTTTTAAGCTTCTCCTAGTGTACCTACTGTGTGCTATATATATAGGTCTGCCAGCCACAGAGCTTAAGAGGATATAGAGGCCATGGTGTCCTGGAGCTTGTTGGCTTTCACAGAGTGGGTCAGAATGATGGTCCTCTGGGATGGGGTGGGAGGGCATGTGTATACAGAATTACCGCAGGGCCCAAGATCCTGATGTTTACTGACTAGATAGGTTTCTACCCCTTAATAGTCTATAGGTCAGACATGTTTCTTCCTAGGCCTCAGTTTTTCTTTCTGTGAAATGGGAAGAGGAGGTAAGCCTTCAGTCTTTAGCCATCTTCTAGCACTCATTATTATTATTATTATTATTATGCCTCAAGATCTGGCTTGGAACTTAGTATACCACCTACACATTTGTTTGTTGAGACGGGGTCTTGCTCTGTAGTCCTGGTCCTGAACTCACTATGTAGCTCAAGCTGGTCTCAAACTCATGGCAGTTCTCCTGCCTTCTGAGTGCTGGAGTTGTAGGCATGTACTACCACACTGGGGAATCGAACCCAGCTGTGGTGCTGGGAGAGCAAACCCAAGGCCTTGTGCATGTGAGGTAAGTGTACTGGTGTTTGAACCCAAGGTCTTCACATTGAGCTTTAGCATAGCACTTTTTAGATTTGTTTTATATTTTTGATTTATTTTTTCATGTGCACAGTTTATTTTATTGAGTGCTATACCATTTGCACAGGTGAGACAAAGCGATAGCTCAGGTTAGCAGACTTCTGAGGGGTTCTGGTTGAGAGGAATGAACTTTTAGAGCCTCTTAGGCCTGAGGGGTGCCTGGCTTCTGCCTATATCAGGCTCCCAAGAGGCCCAGATGTCCATCAGCATCAACTGACATGGCTCCTCCCAACACCCAGTTTAGACCCGCTGCCTGCATACTTATTTTTTATTTTAAGACATGATCTTGCTAAGCGACTAAATTGCCCAGGCTGTGCTTGAACTTGTGATCCTCCTTTTAGAGTCTTGGGATTACAGGGGTGCACAGCCATGCCCAGCTCACAAATCCTGTTCTTGCCCTATGCTGTCTAATCATTATTAGGAGCATTGCCTTCATGGAGATCAATCCTAGACTCTTGGTGTTCTAGGCAAGCACATTATCACTAACCTACATCTCCAGCATGGGCCACATTATCTTAAGTACTTACTGTGAGGGCCAGGCATGGTGGCCTACACCTCTAGTCTTAGGTGCTCAGGAGACTGAGGTAGGAGCGTCACTTAAAATCAGCAGTTAGAGACTAGGTTCAGCAAGGTGGTGTACACCAGGGTCTCACTGGATGTGAGTTCCTTCTTTGCTTGCTATACTATGATTTTCTTGGAGGCTATTAATGTGATGTGTGGATTCTGTAAACTGAGGGAGGGTCTATGTGCCATGCAGGTGTCACTCAGCAAAGAGGGGGACTAGGAAGCCCAATCTCTTGGGGAGGGAGTGGCATAGCCTTTATCTTATTTTTTTTGTTTGTTTTTATGATTTTTGATGAAGTCCAAGGCTTTTGGACTAAGCTATATTCCTAGCCCTTCTCTCTTTTTTTGTTTTTAAATCTGAGTCAGGGTCTTGTTAAATTGCTAAATTGCCCAGACTGGACTTGAACTTGTGATCTTTCTATAATCCCAGCTACCTGGGAGGCTGAGGCAGGAAGATCGGGAGTTAGAGGCCAGTTGGGCAATTTGGTAAGACCCTATCTCAAAATAGAAGAGGGCTGAGGGTGCTGCATATACTTACTTAGCATACCTGAGGCCCTGGGTTCACTCCCAGATTGGAAAAAACAAACAAACAAACAAACAAACAAACAAAACTTCAGGCAGATGCCAGCTGGAATCCTGGCTTGACCACTTATCTAGACTTGGAGATAGAAAAATGACATTTCTAAGGATACACAGAACTCCCTTTGCCTCACTGTTCTCATCTGTAAATGACAACAATAATAATTTGGTCCTCATCCTGGGACAAAGGCATTTGTAGGATCAGGGACAGTGTGGTCTCTGGTTACTTTTCAGTCTAAAACAGAGTCAAGCTTCCAGACCGAATACGTGTTTGTGGAGAGGGGCCACTTCTGACAGCCCTTCTGCTGAGAACCTGTGTGGGGGACAGGCCCTGGAGAGCTGCAGCTCCATTCACGGAGTAATTACTGAGTGTCGCACTGGATCCCTATAGCAACCTTGTTAGGTAGGTGGGAGCCTCTCTGCCGCAGCCCTCTGTAACAATAGTAGCTAACAGTTCTGAGCAGCTTACTTCACATAGGCATTGTTCAACACAATTTTTATATATGAACTCATGTAATCCTCACACCAGTCCTGTGAGATGGATGCTAACACTACCCCATTTTGCTGATGGCCTGATGTCACAAAGGATAGAGCAGGATTGAACCCAAGTTCTTCAGTCTCCTTCCTGAAGTCCTTTCAGCCACCACTGTTACACTATAGATATTTACTTAATTACCTCCTCACTGCAGAGGAGTAGGGACCAGGCCTGTCTTTTCCAGATTGTCTCCCCAGCCCCAGGCCCACAGGAGGTGCCCAGGGAATGTTTGTCCACGGGGCCTGACTCTGCTGTCTCCAGTTGATTGGGCCCACGAGGTCCGATGAGCTCAGGGTGGATTATCCGATTATTGCTGACTAGGAGGGTGCCCCAGGGGCAGAGGGGGCAGGGTTCGCTCCTGGCCCAGCCCCTGTGCAGAGGGGGCCCCAGCGAGCTTGTTTGTGTGTTGTGCTGTGAATCTCACTGCTGTGCTTTGTTTCCATGTGCCGCTGCGGCGATGGCTCCACGGCTTCTCCCTGACTGACTGGCTGCGTGACTCGGACGACTACTTCTGGGTGAGTACTGACTTGATTTATGTGGATGCTAACATATGTCCTGGGACAATGAGGCCACTGTGAAGTTAGGATCCTACCACAGGCAGGGCTGAGGTCTCTGCTGACACTTGACACACTGGAGAGGGATTTTTTGGTCATGTGATACAGTGTAAAGGTCCTGGAGGCTGATGGAGTAGTACCCTTGTTTTGCCACTTACTGATGGATGGCTTTTTGCATCTTGGCTTCACACCTATAAAATAAGAATATTAATATCTTCTGGACATAAGTGTGAATTTATCTGTTCCATTGCTGTCTTAGCCCCTAGGCTGTAGTGGCATGTAGAAGGTGCTGAGTAAGTATTTCTTTTTTCTTTCTTTTTTGGTAGTACTGAGGATCAAGCCCAGAGCCTTCACACTGAGCTAAATCCCCAGCTCATTTTTATTTGATTTTGAGACAGGACCTCACTAAGATGTTAAGTTGCCTGTATTAAGTTTGTACTTGGTGATCCTCCTGCCTCAGCCTCCCAGTGTGCTGGGATTATAGGCCTGCACTGCCAGGCCTGGCTCAATGAATCTTTCTGAGTGAATGATTTGTTGAGCATCTACTCCGCACCTACCAATGTGTTTTGTGTTGGATGAAATAGCCAATGGCAATAAAGAGCCCAGCATCACAGGCTCCCTGGATGCGAGTTCCTTCTTTGCTCACTAGACTGTGATTTTCTTCAAAACTGTTAAAGTGATCTGTGGGTTCTGTCAACTGTGGGAGAGTCCATGTATCATGCGGGTGTCACTAAGCAAAGAGGGGGACTAGGAAGCCCCATCTCTTGGGGTAGGAGTGGCAGAGCCTTTACCTTACTTTTTGTTTGTTTGTTTTTTCCTACTATTTTTATTAATATACATATGTAGTACATAGTGTTTAAAATGAATTTGGGTATTTTGTGCACATATATATCATGTCAACTTTACAATCCCTTCCCATTTTTGATCCTCCCACACCTTCCCTATCCCTTCCCCCAACTCCGCTATCACTTCATGTGGTTCTGTAGAATGTCTGTGTTCTGGGTTTCCCAAGTCAGAGAGACTGGACAGTACTTAACATATTTAATCTTCTGCATCTAAATCACTTCTGTTTGTTTTTGTGATTCTTGATCCTTGGATTGAGCCCAAGGCCTTTGCACTGAGGTATAGTCCAACTCTCCTTCTCCTTTTTTTTTTTAAATTTTCTGAGTCAGGGTCTTGCTAAATTGTTAAATTGCCTAGGTTGGGCTTTAACTTGGGATCCTTCTGCCTTAGCTTCTCAGAGTGCTGGGATTACAGGCACATGCCACCACACCCAGAGCCTTTAGCTTTCATCAGAAGAGCAGGACATCTGGGAGGGGCAAGATGGGCTCCACCTTTCCTGGGCTGCCCTCTTTCTAGCTGTATGACCTTGGACAAGTCCTGAACGTCTCTGGATCTTGGAGACCTCAACTGTGCCTCTGTGACAGAGATTTCACAGCAGTTTCTCATGTGGTTGTTGGAAGGAGCCAATAAGAAGCGCTCACTGCAGGGTCCCCATTGGTATTTATTGGCTTCCTCTGGCCCTGGGCTCATTCTGGGAAGGGACTGTGTGAAATGTCCATCTTTTTGGTCAGACCTGGTGGTGCACACCTGTAATCTCAGCACTTTGGGGAGGCTGAGGCATGAAGATCGCAAATTCAAGCCCAGCCTGGGTGACTTAGTGAGATCCTGTTTCAAAAATAAAAAATAGGGGCTGGAGGAATGGCACAGCAGTTAAAGTGCTTGCCTGGTAAGCTCAAGGCCCTGAGTTCAGTTCCCCAGTACCACATAAAGCTGGTCGTAGTGGCACACACCTGTAATCCCAGCACTCTGGAGGCTGAGGTAGGAGGATTGCCATGAGTCCAAGACTAGCCTGGGCTCCATAGTGAGTTCAGGACCAGCCAGGGGTACAGAGTTATAGAGTAAGACCCTGTCTCAAAAAAAAAAAGGAAAGAAAAGGATGGGAAAGGGATGTGATACATAAATAATAAAATTTTAAAAAGAAAAACAAATGAAAATGAACAAAAAATTGTAACCTAAAAAAAATAAAAATGAAAAACAAAACAAAACAACCAAAACCAAAATAAATAAATAAATAAATAAATGGCTGGAGATGTAGCTCAGTGGGAAAGCTGTGGGTTTAATTCTTAGGAACACAGACACACACACAGACACACACACACACGTGTGCAAGCACACAATATCTGTCTTCTTGGCTTTCTCCTACTTTAACTTCCTACCTCGTTGGAGCAGATCCAGCAGCCAGGAGCCGCCGACCTCCCAGTGGGCTCCCTGGGCAGCTGGGTACAGGCTGTGCTGTGCCTGCCGCAGACAGCTGAGGGGAGCTTCTGGCTCAGCCACTCTTGCTTCGGGTCCTGGTTTGGTAACTCCCCTTCTTCTTCCAGGTTGCACTTTGTTTGTTTGTCTCTTTTTCCATCTTGCTGTCCTGGGGAATGAATCCAGGGCCTTTGTCCTGAGCTATATCCCCAGCCTATTTTTTATTTTTATTTTGAGACAGAGTCTCACTAAGTCACTAAATTGCCCAGGCTGGGCTTGAACTTGCGATCTCTGTTTCTACTTTCCAGAGTGGTGTGATGACAGGTGTGGCCTAAAATTGTGTTAATACAGAATACTTCCTTTGGAGAATTGCCTAATTAGAACATGGGCTGACGTGCGGCATTGTTATCCACATTCCCATTTGGCTGTGGTTGCAGAGGCTCCAGGGAGGGCCCTGGAGAATTACACCCACCAAGGCCAAGGATCCTGGGATGCTCTAGTCCTCGTGTGTACAATTGTCATCTAGCACATCCTTCTTGTCCCGAGTCTGGTTGTTGTAGGCTATTTTAAACACACTATCTGGTCTCTTCCTCTCAGTGCTCCTCTGAGTTTGTCATTGTCATCCCTACTGTATGGGTGAAGGAACTGGCATTGGGTAATCAAGTGAATTACCCAGAGTCAAAGTTATTCATGGGTGGTAGGGATGTGGGAGAGGGTCAGATCCAAGTCTACTGAACTTTTAAGGCCCAAATTCTTCATATGGAACTCTCTTCTTGGGCTAGAGGAATGGCACAGCAGTTAAAGTGCTTGTCTTGCAAGTGCAAGGCTCTGGGTTTGATTCCCCAGCACCACATAAAGCCAGGAGTGATGGTGCACAGCTGCAATCCCAGCATGTGGGAGGCTGAGGCAGGAGGATTGCTGAGAGTCCCAGGCTAGCCTAGGCTCCATAATGAGTTCAGGACCAGCCTGGGCTACAGAGACCCTGTTTAAAAAAAAAAAAGAAAGAAACTCTCTTTTCTCCCAGAAGAGTACATCTAAGTCCTCACTATTCATTTCTAGGGTCCAGCATAGCACTGGGGTGAGCTATTGAGATGTTTATTGGATAAATAACACACACACACACACACACACACACTCACTCACTCCCCTCTTCACCTAGGCCGTGGTGCTCTAAGAGTTTTGAAAAAGGAAAACAACAGAAAGCAGGAGAAAGGGGGACAACAGCATAGTGGCAGAGGTTTAGACAGATCTTTTTATTTTTTAGAGACAGGATCTTGCCCTGTAATCTAAGCTGGTTCTGAACTCACTATGAGTGCTATGTGGCCCAAGCTGGCTTGAACTCAAAGCAATCCTCCTGCCTCAGTGCTGAGATTATGGGTGTGCACCACCACATCCAGTTTATGTGGCACTGGGGACTTGAACCCAGGGCCTGTGTTTGTTATGCCAGCACTCTAAACGTGGTGCTATTTCTCAGGGGCCCCCCACATTTTGAATCCAGTGTATTGCTCAGTAGTTATCTGACCATATGCAAGATATTTAGCCTCTTGGAGCCTAGGTTTCCTTATCTGCAAAATGAGGATAATAAAACCCTACCGCCTCGATTTCTTAGGAGGACTAAGTAATGAGACCTGACCACTCAATAGTTGGTTGTCATGATTGTTATTATAAAATTGTAAGCATTATTCTGGGAAAAGATGTTCCCCTTGGGACAGTGGAAATTAGGTCCAGAAGGGAACTTCTGGGGACAGGTGGATAGCAACCTTGGCCAACTGACAGATTTTGAGAGTGAAGGGAAGGAGTGGCCTCATGAAAGGAAAAATGTACCTCCCTTTCCGGGTCATCTGGACTCATCCTCATCCTGTGCCAGGCCCTGGGCTGGCCGGTGGTCCAAAGATGAGTCTGTAGAATCCTGGCCCCGTTCTCCCTTGGGAGCTTAGGGTCTAGTGGGGAGAAGACCCGTTTTCCTTTTGATGCAGTGAAGCCTGACAAGATGTTCTAAGGCAGAGTCCTGGAGAAAGGGCATTCCCAGTGAAGGAACGGTGTGTGCCAAGGTAGTGATCCATAGCCTGTGCCTGGGGGACACAGATGGAGAGGCAGGCTTAGGAGTTAGGGGCACTTGAAGCATGGGCAACGGGGAGCCATTGGGTAGTAAGCAGGGCAGGGCAGAGACAAGGGCAAAGGCAGCAACTTTCCAGGACCTGACTGGACCGTGGAGCATGGGGAACTGAGAGCAGATGTGGGTCTGTTTAGGAGGCAGCCAGAAAGATGTGGTAATGGACCTGGGCAGGCTGGAGAGAGGGGAGGGGGGAGGTGCTAATGGAGCCTTGGGGGACAAGGCCCCTGTGGTCTACCTTTTATCACTGCATCTTTCCCTCACCCTCCTTTTGCTTGTCAAAGAGTGGGGACAGATAAAACTTGTTTTGCCTGCCTCAAAGATTCAGTGATAACATGTAATCAGACAACAAACATTGATTTAGCACTGACTTGGGCTAGGTTCTGGGGCACAAAGATGATTCACATGGGCTCATGTCCCTCTGGTGCATAGAAAACCCAGGGAACAGGTGTTTAACTCCTTCCAGGCTTTACAGGAAAAGAGAGCCAAGCTGGGACTTGCAGGATGGAGTTGAGCTCTCCAGACGGGTAATGGAGGGAGCAGCCATTCGGGTACAGGAATGGCATGTGTCAAGGTTTGGGCCCTACAGCGTATGCTCAGGGTGCTTTAGCGGTGTGGTGGGAGCAGAAAGGGAGAGGCAGGCTTGGGAGACTGGTGGGAGAAGCAGGGCCACACTGCAGAGGGCTCTGGGGAGGGCCACTGGCTCGCCCCTCTTCCTGCACCCACACTGCTGCCTGCTGAGATTGCCAGGTCCCTTCCCGCCCAACTCTCTCTTACCCCTCCTCCAGGAAGATCCAGTAGCCTTCTCTTTCCGGAGTCCCAACCATCTGGGCTCCCTGCTGGCCTTGCCACTGACAAACTGTGTAGCCTTCATTCACTTGCTTTCTCTGTACTTCAGTAAAATGGGACAGCAGTCCTTCATCATAGACAAGGGCAAGGCTCCCGTGAGGTAAAGCCTGCACATGGCCCTGCCTGTGTCTGTGTGTACTGTGGTCCATAACCGGGAGCGCTAAGTAAATTGTTACTTGGGCTCCCTCTTCTTCTCGGCTCCACCCACTGCTTCCTCTGTCTCTCCTGGCCAACAAAGGAAGGAAAAGATCAAGAAACAAGCCCAAGTCTCCAGAGGGGTCCTGGCCCGCTGCCCAGCTGGCTCCCCTCCTGCTCCTTCCCCACCTTGGCCTCAGGTCCAAGGACTCTCAGTCCTGAGGCCTGGGTGACCTCCTCCCAACTACCCTAGAGGACCCTCCCTGGCTGAGGGCCAAAGCCAGCAGCGGCCCGGAAACAGGGACAAATATTTGGAAAATTTGTAGCTTTATTTTTTTTCCTCTTGGAAGTTGATAATTAGACTTATTTTTTTCTTTGTGCTTGGGAAAAGAGTAAGTGCGATGTCATGCGATGTCCTGTTTCGCTGGTGGCCCCAGGGTCAGGGTGGGGCTGGATCCTTGTTTGCTGGATCATACAACAGATGATGGCTACCAAGTCCCTTTCAGGGCAGATGTGGGAACCTCCGGCCACCGTTGGGCAGTTGGGGGTGCAATATGGCTCCTTAGGAATCTGGGTCTCTTGGGCTAGAGGAATAGCTCAGCAGTTAAAGCGCTTGCCTAGCAAGCACACTGCTCTGAGTTCAATTTCTGGCACCACATAAACTGGGCATGGTGGCACACACCTGGCCTGTAATTCCAGCACTTTGGAGGCTGAGGCAGGCAGATTGCCGTGAGTCCAAGCCAGCCTGGGCTACATGGTGAGTTCAGGATCAGCCTGGGCTACAGAGTGAGACCCTGTCTCAAAAAAATAAAAAAATAAAAAAAAAGGAAAAAAAAGAAAGGAAGCTGGGTCTCTGGATCCTTTTTGTTCTCTTATGAATGAGTATACTGTGGTGACCTTGGCTGTCACCTACCTCTGAGCCTCAGTTCCCTCTGCTATAGAACAGGTATGTTTGCTCTGAGGACAGGCAACAGTAGTAGATAAGGTACCTAGTGAATCCTCAGGGGAAGGTACCACAACTGCTGCCTCTTAAAAAGCCTGTGTCCCGTCTTTTCCCAGCCCAGGAACTTGAAGTATTTGACACAGCTTCTTACCGAACAAATGACACCTGATAAACCAGCTTTACAGCCAGAAGTTCCTATCTTTTACCTCTCAGTTGGCTGGGACTCTCCGGCTTTACCCAGGTTACTTGCTCGTCGGCAATCTATTCTGGTTGTGTGTAGGAAAAGCAGAATGTAGGAAGGGTCCTGAGCTTCCTGGACGTGGCCAAGGGACAGAGGTGAACTTGAGCAGCATGAAGGCTTCTGCACAGGCCAGAAAATTGGCCTGAAGGATAAAACTTGGCACAGAGCCCAAAATGCAGTGGAGCAGAAGGAACTCCGGCCCTTCCAGCTCTTCCTCTGGTGAATCACCTGCCTCTCTGAGTCTGTTTTCAGATCTATAAAATGAAAAGATAGGCTGATGTCAGAGATTTCTACTGATTAAAAGTAGGGATCTGGGCTGGGTAGGGTGGCACACACTTGTAGCCTTAGAATGTGGGAGGCCGAGGCAACAGGACTGCAAGCTGAAGGCCAGCGTGGGCTACAGACTGAGACCCTGTCTTAAAAAAAACAAAGGAACAGCGACAACAAAAGTAGGGATCTGAGAACAGACAGGCCTGGGTTAAAACTTCAAATTCACCACTTGCTACTTGTGGATCTCTAGCAAGTTGTTTAGTTCAAAACATATTTGTACCTTCTCGCAGGATTATTTAGGGTGTAAATTAGATAATTCATGTGAAGTGTTCAGTCCATGTTGGGCATGGTGGCACAGTCTTGCAATTCCAGAACTCTGGGAGCCTGAGGCAGGAGAATCACAAGTTTAAGTTCAGCCTGGGCAGCTTAGTGAGACTGTCTCAGAAAAAAAGAAAAAAAAAGGATATGTAGGTCATTGCAAAGGCCCTGAGTTTAATCCCAGTACTGGGGAAAAAAAAAATACTCAGACCGTAGCTGGCTGATACATTGTACTTATTACCTTTTTTTTTTTGTTTTTGAGAATGGGTCTTGCTCTGCAGTCCAGGCTAGTCCTGAACTGACTATATAGGTCAGGCTGACCTTGAAACTGATAGCAATCTTCCTGCCTCAGCCTCCCAAGTGCTGGGATTACAGGCAGGTGGTACCACGGCCAGCTCAGGTGGTGCTGGGGAATCAATGTAATTATTACTATTGTTATTCTGTGATCATAAGAGACAAGAAGAAGAAAAGGAGACAGAAAACAGTTCATTGAGAAGGCCGGACATATCCATCCACTTGATTGATTTCATTCACTCACTTGTTTGCTCAGTTAATGTTTAGGATTTCCTTATGGGCTGGGAGTGTTGCTCCCAGCAACACTGGTTAGAACACTTGTTGAGCACGCACAAGGCCCTGGGCTCAATTCCCCAGCACCATATAAAAATGAGCCAGATGTGGTGGTATGCACCTGTAATCCCAGCATTCAGAGAGCAAAATGTGACCTCCAGAGTTGCCAGAGTTGTGCTAAGCAAGACAGTCTGAGTACACAATGGCGATTAGTCTGTGTTTGATCTCGGCTCCTGACCTCAGTCAAATCTTTGAACACATCTGCAAATTTCCGCTCCAGTGCTTTTACACTCCCTGGTGCAAAGGGCCCGTATCACTTAACTGTCTGCAAAATACTTTCTTAGCTTGTTGTTTCATCTCTTTAAATTTTTTGCTTAAATGTCATATTCTTTTAATTAATTAATTAATTAATTTTAAGACAGGGTTTTGTTCTGCAGCCCAGCTTGATCCTGAACTCACTATGTAGCCAGGCTGGACTCGAACACATAGCAGTTTTCCTGCCTCAGCCTCCCGAGTGCTGGCATTACAGGCATGTGCCACCACTCCCAGTTTATGTGGTGCTAAGAAATCGAACCCAGGGCCTTGAGCTTGCTAGGCAAGTGACCACTGAGCCATTCCTCCAAGCCCTTAAATGTCATATTTTTAATAAGCCTTCTTTCTTTTTATTTTTTTTCCTTTCTTTTTTTATTTCTTGGTGCTAGACACTGAACCCAAGACTTTGGCACTGAGCTACATCCCCAGACACTCCACCTTTTTTTTTTTTTTTTTTTTTTTTGAGAAAGGGCCTTGCTCTATAGTAGAACTATGTAGCCCAGGCTGGCCTTGAACATATGGCAATTCTCCTGCCCAAGACTCTTGATGCTGGGATTACAGGCCTGTGCCATGAAGCCTGGCAAAGCGTTCTCTGATTATACTATTTCAGATGGTAACTCCCTTCCTTCCCCAAGCCCTGGCACTCCCTAGCCACCCTCCCTGTTTATTTTTCTCCACAGCAGTTATCACTGTTTGACATATTTTGTTGACTGTTTGCTTATTGTCTGTTTCCCATTATTGGAGTATAAGCTTGGTAAGGATGGTAGTTTTGTCTTATTCTGTGTTATATCTCTTATACCTAGAATAGTATGTACAACACATAGTGGATGCTTAATAAATATTTGTGGAGTGGATTAATGAATCAATGAAGCCTCTTCTCCTCTGTGTTTAGCACTAGGTGAGCACACAGTAGGCTCTCAATAAAGCACTGCATGAGAGTAGGTTTGAAATATAAGGAGAAAGGGTGCTCATCAGCCTGTCCATTTGCCACATAATCCTTTGGGTCAACCCCGAGGCCCTTTTTCTTCTGGTATTTTCTGCCAGGGCATCAGTTTCAGTTGGAGTGCCCAAGTCTTTTGTTCCTGAGACTGAGCTATGCAGAATTTCTAGTTGGGGCTGTTTGGCTGTTAGGCCCACAATAGTTATTATGTCATTATTAGTAATTAGCACTTAGGCCCAGACTATTGAGCTTTTTGTTTTTCAGCAAAAATTACAACAAAGAGCTGTGCTAGCTAGGGGGCGCCCAGGCCTAAAGCAACTTCCTTTGCAAACAGCCCATGCCCTCGCCCCTACCTCCCAGTCCTGTACCCCTTCTTCAGGGAGACCAAGACAGAGGTGCCCAAAGCCAAGGGCACGTGGGTCACCAGCTCAGCTGCTGTCTTTCCCATCTTTCCCACAAAGTATCCTGTCAGGTTTCTCTTCTACAGCTTTTTGTCCTGTATGCCTAGGTAGTGAACAGGGACACTTCATTTCTTTCCTTCCTTCTTGTCTGTCTGTCGTTCCTTCCTTCCTTCCTTCCTTCCTTCCTTCCTTCCTTCCTTCCTTTCTTCTTCTTCTTCTTCTTCTTCTCTCTCTCTCTCTCTCTCTCTCTCTCTCTCTCTCTCTCTCTCCCTTTCTCCCCCTTTCTCTCTCTCTCTCTCTCTCTTTCGAGACAGGGTCTTGCTCTGGCCCAGGCTGGTCCTGAACTCACTATGGAGCCCAGGCTGGTCTGGGACTCAAGGCAATCCTCCTGCCTCAGCCACCTGAGTGCTGGAATTACAGGCATGTACCACCATACCCAGATTATGTGGTGCTGGGGAATTGAACTTTAACTGCTGAGCCATTCCTCCAGCCCTCCCCTTTTTTTTGTGGTACTGGAAATCCAATCCAGGGCTTTTGAACATAAGCTACATCTCCTGGCCATTTTTTAGTTTTGACTTTGAGACAGTGTCTTACTAAGCCACTACGTTGCCCAGGCTGGGTTCAAACTTGCAATCCTCTTGCCTCAGCCTCCCAGAGTACTAGGATTAACAGATGTGTACCATCAGGCTCAACTTGGGCATGGCCATTTTCTTTTTTCTTATTTTGGTACTGGGAATAGAACTGAGGGCCTTCGTTCTAGGCTTCATCCCTGACCCATTTTTCATATTTTCATTTTGAAATAATTTCTTACTAAGTTGCTTAGTTGCCCAGGCTAGGCTTGAATTTGTAATCCACTTGCCTCAGCCTCCATGAGTGCTGGGGTTACAGGCCTGTGCTACCAGGCCTGGTTGGTTGTCAGGGCCATTTACTGATGCTCAGGTTCACACATTACAGGTAAAGAAGATAACACTGGGTGTAAGACAAGGAATCTGAAGCCAGGCCAGTGGTGCAAATTTGTAATTCCAGCACTCTGGGAGGCTGAGACAGGAGGACTGCAAATTCAAATCCAGCCTGGGCAATTGAGTGACTTAGTGAGATCTTGTCACATAGTCGAAAATAAAAATGGGCTGGGATGTAGCTCAGTGAGAGGGCCCTGGGCTTGATCCCCAGTACTAAAGTGAAGGAGAGGAAAAAAAAAAAACAAGAAAAGAAGAAAGAAAGAAAGAATAAGAAAAAGACTGGGAATCTGGGGTTAAGTCCCTACTTAGCTACTGACTTACTGGGTGAGTCTATCCATACGTCTTGCTGGGCCTCGACTTTCTCATCTGTCAAACAGAGATAAGGGTGCTGGCTTGTTCTCTGTTCCAGAGAAACAAGGTAGTAAGTAGAGTAGCTAACGGATTGAGTCTGAAGCCAGACATATCCTTACTAGCTGTGTGGTATGGGGTAAACTGGTTTATCTCTCTGAATTCAATTCCTCAAGGGGTTAAAATATTTGTGCCGATCCTGTAGGGCTGCTGTGAGATTTAATATGAGACTGTAGGTAAAGCACCTTGGCACATAGCCGAAAGCCAGGAGGATTGTAAATTCAAATCCAGCCCGGGCAACTTAGTAATTTAGTGAGACACTGTCTCAAAAATCAAAACTAAAAAAAAAAAAAAAAAAAAAAAAAAAAAAAAAAAAAAAAAAAAAAAAAAAAAAAGGCCAGGGATGTGGCTTAGCATGAAATTGGATCTTTACTTCTTTTTATTTGATTTAATTATTTATTTTCGAGACAGGGTCTCACTTTGTAATCCAGGCTGGTCCTGCCTGATTCACTATGTAATCAAGCTGGCCTTGAACTCATGGCGACCCTCCTGCCTCACCCTCCTGAAAAGATAATACTCAGTGGAGATGCGGGGCTTTGGAATTTTGCAGAACTTTTTTCCACGTGCCACATCATCTGATCCTCTGGCCATGCTGTGAGACAGTTCAGGTGGGCATGGTGGCCTCCCACGAGGAAACAGAAACTCAGAGGGGGTGTTGTAGACTGAATGTTTGTGTCCCGTCAGATTCATATTTGAATCCCAGCCCCAGTAGGATGGCATTTAAAGATGGATTCTGAGGAAGGTAATTAAAGTGAGATGAGACCATGAAGGTAGGGCGCTTGTGATAGGGTTAGAAGTGCCCTCATAAGGAGAGATATAGGGATGGGGGGTTTGGCTTGCCTAGAAGGTGCTAGGCCCTGGGTTCGATTCCCCAGCATCCATAATAGCTGCGCATGGTGTTTCATGTCAGTAATCCAGCACTTGGGAGATCGAGGCAGGAGGATTGCTCTGAGTTCGAGGTCAGCCTGAACTACAGAGTGAGATTAAGACCAGCTTGGACTACAGAGTGAGACCTTGTTTCAAAATAAAGCAAAGCCAAACAAAACAGAAAAATAAATAGAGACACCAAGCCAGGTTTGGTGGTACATACCTGTAATCTGTGCATTTTCAAGGGCTGAGGCAGGAGGATTGCAAATTTGAGCCCAGATGGGACTTACTGAGACCCTGTCCCAAAAGAAAGAAAGAAAAAAGGGCTGGGGATAGCTTAGAGTGAAAGCCTTGGGTTCAATCCTCAGTACAGCTGAGGGAGGGAGGTGATGGTTCACTCTCTCTCTCTCTCTCTCTCTCTCTCTTTGCCATATGTGGACACAGTAAGCTAAGAAGAGCTTCATCAGAATGTAAACATGCCTGCATTTTGATTGTGGATTTCCAGTTTCCAGAACTTTGAGAAAATAATTCCTGTTGCTTAGGCCACCCAGTCTATGCTTTATTTCTCCTCTTTTTTGTTTTTTTGAGACTTGCTTTATAATCCAGGCTGGTCCTGAATTTTACTATGACCCAACCTGGTCTCCAACTCTCAGAAATCTTCCTGCTTCAGCCTCTCAAGTGCTGGAAATACAGGTGCATGCCACCATACGCAGCTAGTTTTTATGTGGTGCTTGGAATTGAACCCAGGATCTTGTGCATGCTAGGCAAGTGCTTTAACCACTGAGCTATGCCCCGAGCTCCTGTTACTAATTAATTTATTTATTTCTGTGCTGGGGATTGAACACAGTGCCTCGGCCATGCTAGGTGAATGCTTTACTACAAAGCTACACTCTGGTTGCTCTCTGTAATATTCTTTGATACTCTGTTATGGCAGGCTGAGCTGTCAGAGGCTAAGTACCTTGCTAGTTTATGGCAGATTGAAGATTGTAACTTATTTGAAGTCTCATATTTCTTTCCTATTGTGGTTGGCTGAGTGGTAGCTGGGCAGCTCAGGAACTGTATTGCCATAACAGCTTGGAGGGGTCTTGAAACAAGTCAAAGCTGCCTGTTTCTGGGTACCTAATCCTCCTCTGCTCTTGTGTCTTTGTCCTGTTGCCCACCAGGAGGTGAGTTGGACCAGGTTGCCTTTCCTAGTTTTAGAAGGGCTTTGTAGGAAGCCCACTGCCTCTCTCTCTCTCTTTCTTGGGAAATACTCTAGGACTTAAAAATTCCCAGTTCCAGCAAAAGAGGTTTAGTCTGTTAAGCTTGAGCTGGAGGCTTTGCTGGATCGGGGTCACTGGGCTCCCTCCAGCTGGTGAGAGAGGAAGCTGGGGAGAGTCACGGAAGGCCAACTACTTGGGTCCTTCCTTGGACATCTCAGTGCTACCATCAGAAACAGCTGCTACAGCTGAAATTTTGGGACAGATGTGAGCGTGACCCATTCGCATCATTTCCAAACTGCTCTTCTGAGGATATTTGGAAACAAGTATGAAATAGAGGATGGTGAATCAGACAGGACTAACCTCACCTGTGTGATGTTTGGCAAACCAGCCTAACCTAAGCTGTAGTTTTTTTTTTTTTTTTAGCTATCATTAAGCTAATAATACTTGCTATGGATTGCTATGAGGCTAAATGCAATAATACATATAAAGTATTTTGAGGTCTTAGTATGTGCCCAGCATATAGTAAATATCTCAAAAATATAGTTTTTGCTATCTTTAGATTTGTTTTTTCAGTGGTAGGATGAAATCCAAGCCCTGGCACCTACAAGGCAAATACTCCACCACTGAGCTACATTTCCACCTCTAATTGTTACTATATGTAGGTATGTATTTATTTATTAAGACAAGATCTTGCTCTGTAGTCCAAATTGGGCCTGAATTCACTATGTAGCCCAGGCTGGACTTGGACACATGGCAAGCTTCCTGCTTCAGCCTCCTGAGTGCTGGATTATAGGCATGCACCACCAAGCTCAGCTATTATGTGGTACTGGAAAATTGAACCCAGGGCTTTGCAGTTCCACTGAGCTACACCCCTAGCCCTTAGTTACTATTTTTATAGTAACTTATCTTTATGGTCTCTTCTAACTCAGATATTCTTAGAACTTATGGATGTGAATTTAGCTTGGCCTTCTGCTTTGGAGAGAGTAAATGTAGCTTGATTTAAATGCTGCAAACAGAATCCTGTAATGAAGGTTGGAAGGCCTGGGTTCAAGTTGAGGCTGTGCTACCACTGTGTTTGTGATATTGGACAAATGCTTTCTGTTCTCTGGGTCCATTTTCCTATCTGCTTAAAAATTAACAGCTTGGAAGTTGGGCATGGTGGGTCAGGCTTGTGATCCTAGCAGTGGAGAGGCTGAGGGAGGAGGATTGCTACGAGTTTGAGGCCAGCCTGGCCTATACAGTGAGTGAGTTCAGGACCAGTCTAGACTACAGAGTAAGATTCTGTCTCAAAAAATAAAAGCAAAACAAAACAAAAAAAACCAAACAGCTTGATTGTCACTAAGGACCTAACTAGTATTAAAATTTGATGAATCTAGAGGCTGGAAAGAGTGTCTTATCTATTGTCTAGTGGGTCCTCTTACAATTTCAATTTCCTAGCTGGGCATGGTGGCACACATATAATCCTAGCACTCTGGAAGGCTGAGGCAGGAGGATCACAATTTCCAGCCCAGCCTGGGCATTTTAGCAGCCTAGTGAGACCCTGTCGCAAATAAGCAATCAAAAGGGTTTGAAGACATAATGTAAAAGCCCTGGGTTCAATCTCCACTGACAAAACCACAAGACTCATACACCACACTCTCTCTCTCTCTCTCTCTCTCTCTCTCTCTCTCTCTCTCTCTCAACTTCCTTCCTTTGCCACTTCTGGTAGTCTCTCCTGAGTAGCCCCAATGTATAGATTTTAATCACATTTATGTTTTCTTTTATTTTTTGTTTTCATTGTACACAGATACCTCCTTAGGAGAATATTTATAAGAAAAGTACATTCTATCAAACAGGTCAAAACATGCTCTGTGTTTTCAAGTAAAAAAGGCAAGGAATTACACAGAAAATAAGCACTGCCTCTGTTAGTTTCTTTTGATCTTATCTCACAAATGGCAGGAACAGGCAGTCTTGTGTGCTTTAATTAAAAAAGAATATTATTTACTTATTTATGTACTTATTTATTTAGTGATACTGGGGATGCGACTCCTGGCCTTCTCACTGGGTCACATCCCCAGCCCATTTTTTGCTTTTGATTTTGAGATAGGCTCTCACTAAGTCACAGGCTGAGCTTGAACTTATGATCCTCCTGACCGAGCCTGTCAGTGCTGGGATTACAAGCCTGTACCACCAGACCCAGCTATGAGTATAATTTAGATAAAAGGATGTTTGTCAAATATTATTCATCACAGAGAAAATGGTAAACAACTGAACTAACCAACAATAGAGTTAAATAAACTATGGAATATCCACTTAGTAGCTTTGTTTAAAAAAAGGTGATGCAAATGTTTGTCTTATATTGTTAAGTGAAAAAAGTCAGTTCCTAAAGAATATGGTTTGAATTAAAAAAATAAGTTGAGACATCTGATATTGCTGATATTTGACTATTTTAACATTGAAAATAGCAGCAATTTTATGTGATTTAATATATATATATATTTTTTTGAGACAAGGTCTTGCTCTGTAGTCCAGGCTGGTCCTGAACTCACTATGGAGCCCAGGCTGGTCTTGGACTCACAGCAATCCTCCTGCCTCAGCCTCCCAAGTGCTGGGATTACAGGCTTACACCACCATGCCCAGCTTATGTGGTGCTAGGGAATCAAACTCAGGTACTTAGTGCTTGACTTAGCGCTTTCTAGGCAAGCACTTTAACTGCTGAGCCATTCCTCCAGCTCTATAAGAAAGTTCATATAAGAAGAGGTGCTGGCAGGGAAGGTCACCCATTAGAATATGAACAATAGTAATTGCTGACTGGTGGCTTTATGATGATTTACATTTTTACTTAACTATATTCTTACTTAACTTTATTTTCTAAAACTTTTATGACTAATTCAGGTACTCCTAATAAAAATAATCCCCTAGGAAGGCACTCTGTTGTATGAACAGTTTTCCTATCCTCTGATAGCTTGTTTATCATTGGTGTCTAAAGGGGCTAAAATGACCGTGACTGTGTGACAAGGGCCTGATGGAGAGCTTGACTCTTCAGTGCCCTTGGTACTAGGACTGGTTTTTATTCAGTAGTGACTGTTCAGAACACTTTGCTGATGGGTCCAGCTTTTCAAAGCCCTCTTTTATCTCTTGCTGCCCTCCACAACAGACAAACATTTTTCATGAGCCCTATCACTGGGGCTTCAGGCTGGCTGTGTCCCTAATCCACCCACGTCCCAGATTTGGGTATAGCTCAGACTCCAGCTGTTCCCCCACCTTTCCCCCTCTTTCTTCAACCTCGGCTTTTCCAGGTCATCAGAGGCCTCATCTACCCCCAACCCCCCACCTAATTGTACCATTTAATTTCACTCTTTAGCGTACAGCTGGTGTTTGCTTTTTGCTGGGGGTCAGTTTGCAATGGGGAAGGATTAAGACTCTTTCATGCTCGCTCTTTCTTTCTTTCTTTCTTTCTTTCTTTCTTTCATTCTTATTTTTTTTTTTTTTTTTTGCTTAGTGTCCTTGACCGCTCCAGGGGCTAACAGGCAGCTAGCAGGGCCTGTATTCCCTTGGAAAGAAGAGGGGGAGGTGGTGGTGGGCTCAGCTGGCAGGCGGGGGAAAGATGGCCTCTAGGGACCTTATCCAGGGCCTTGGAGCATGGTACAGCTGTCACCCAGATGTGAACATGGAGTTGAGCCGTTTCTGCCTAAGAAATTAGCCTTAGAAGTGATGCTTGGGACCTTTACCAGTGGTACCCAATGGCAGCCTCTGCAGGATGAGCTGGGGCTAGGCATTTGGGTACAGGAGTACGAGAAGTTTCTGTTCTTCAGATTGGGTGATTTTTATCCCCAGCTCCTACAATGGCATGTTCCCAGCTGTACTCTGAGATTGGGCCTTCAGCCCAACAGGTGATAGTGGGTAATTAAAAACTGAAGTGTCTCACATGTAGATAGTATTTTATAGCCTACAAAGCCCTTCTTCTCTAGGCTAAGAGTTAATAAGCCAACAATGGAACTCAAGACAGAGATTCTAAAACCTTGGCCAACATATTTTGGGATGATGTTGCATGATACTCTGAGTCTCAGGGTGTTTTTCTTTCTTTCTTTTTTTGAGGCAGGGTTTCACTCTGCAGTACATGCTGGTCCTGAACTCATTATGTAGCTCAGGCTGGCCTCAAACACAAGGCAATCCTCCTACCTCAGCCTCTCGAGTGCTAGGGTTACAGGCATGTGCCACCATGCCCAGCTTATGTAGTGCTGGGGAATCGAACTCAGGCCCTTGAGCTTGCTAGGCAAGTGCTTTAACCGCTGAGCTCGTCCTCTAGCTCCTAGAGAAGTGGTTTGCATCTCACCTTTATCTGTTAGCCTAAGGCCTCTTATTTTCAGGGTGATGGTTATTAAATGCTACACATTTTATGGCAACTAACCAAGCATCTTTAAATAAAATGTGCCAGCTGCTAGTACTTCAAGGCATAGGGAATATTGATTTTCATGAATTTGAATTTAGTGGATAACTGAGAACTAGTTGAAGTAGTGAGCTGTCTGATGATTGATCTTCAATATTAATCCTTCATGGTACCAGATTTTCCTGTCTGGTAGGGGAAGGAAAGAAGGCTCTGAAACTCAGAAATAGTAGGACTGGAGCCTCCTGAATCAGAAGCACACCTGAATCTGAGGACTAGAAGCAAGGGATCAGTGTTTAAGAACAGGTTCCTTGAGCTCGCCAGCAAGTGCAAGCCTTCAAGTTTGATTTCCCAGCAGCACATGCCTGTAATTCCAGCATTCAGGAGGCTGAGGAGGAGGACTGCCATGAGATTGAGGCCAGCCTGGCAGCCTGGGCTATATAGTGACATAGTGAGTTCAGGACCAGCTGGGCTAGAGAGTAAGACCTTGTCTTAAAAAGAAAAAAAAGAACAGGCATCTCACCTTCAATATACAGAATGATCCTGGCCAAAGTTGCTTGAACTTATTAAGCCTTAGTGTCCTTATTCATTTATTTACTTGTTCAATAAATTTTTATTATGTGTGCATTGTTGTGGGAGATGAACATGCAGGACAAAGTCCCTGTATTCCCCGACTTGCAATCTTATGGTCTAGGTTGCCACAATTTTGAGAGGGACAATAAGTAAGAACAGTAAAGATTAGCATACAGTATAAGTGTACAAGCAAGTAAAAGTCAAGTGATGTGTGTGGGGGGCAGCTAGAGGAATAGCACAGTGGTTAAAGCACTTGCCTTACAAGTGCAAGGCCCTGAGTTCAATCCCCCAGTACCACATGAAAAGCTGGGCATGGTGGTGCATGCCTGTAATCCCAACACTTGGAAGGCTGAGGCAGGTGGATTGTCCTGAGTCCAAGGCCATCCAGGACTTTAGACCAAAAGTCTGTCTCAGAAATAAATAAATAGAAAAGAAAAGTCAAATGGGGTAAATGTGTAAATGTGTACTGCAAGGTGGGCTTGGTAGCACCACCTGTATTCCCAGCACTTGGGAAGCTGAGGCAGGAGGATTGCCTTGAGTTCGAGGCTAATCTGGGCTACATAGTAAGTTTAGGAGCCTGGGCTACAGAGTGAGAACCTGTCTCAAAAAAAAAAAAATGTAGGAAGGGGTGTATGAGAGGAGACTTAGATAGACAAATGGTCCTTGGATATGTTATATAATATGCTCAGCTCAGAGATGACAACAATTGCGTGCTGAGCAAATACATTTTTATTAAATCAGCCAGTTGCACACCTAACAGTCCATATTTTAACCTCTAAATAGTAATAATAATTAACATTTATTGAGAGCTAATTGTTCCAAGCCCTTGACATATTTTAATTTCTTACAGTAATTATATGCAGTGGCAGCTATTATTACCTTTTTATGGGGTCAGAAATTGAAGCAAAGAGAAGGCCAAGCAATTAGGGAGGGCTGGGGGACTGAGCATTGAACTTGGGCAGTCTGATTCCAGAGGCTGAGCTCAGATTGTAAAAGGGCCATGGTTAGGTACCAGGGACAGCCTAGTTGGCATGTGTAGGCTCTGATGTCAGATCGCTTGGCTGTTTATCCTGGCAAGTCTAAGCCCTGCTTCAGTTTCCTTATTTCTAAAATGAAATGCCAGAATCTATCTTACCTTCTGGGTATAATGTTTGAAACAGAGCCTTCTTTCTGCTCTGTGGGGCTGTGCCTGGCAGAAATAGGGAGGGCCACATGGCCTTTGAAACTTCTGGAGGGCAATAAAGGCATACCAGCCATTTGGCAGAGCAATTTTCAAATTTTACCTGAAGATCAGACTTTGGAAACAAAAGTTTATTTATTTTTGTATTTTGAGGGTCCGAGAGCAGAATTAACGGAATCTTAAATGCTGAAGACAGGTGAAATCTTGGCATGGTTTCAACACTTAGCTCCCATTTCAGCCTCATAGAGGTGCCAAGAGAGGTAATGTCTCATCGAATGTCAGGGTTGGAAAGGCGCCTGGAAATGGTCAAGCCAGTAGGTGAGGTAAGCAAGTGACTTAGCCGAGCTTACTAGGTGCATGAAGGGGCTGCCCGCTGGGGCGGTTTCAGCAGTGCTTTATGTGACCTCCGCTTTTCCTGAGGCCCCCAGTTCTTGACTTCGTAACCCACCGGGCCGTCCTGCGAGAGGAAAACGCCTCTCCTTCGTCCAGGGCACTAACTGTCCAGGTCCCCACTTGGATACTGCTGTAGCCGAGAACCCTGACTCCAGACGGGGTTCGACTTGCGCGTGCGCACAGAGGCGAGCCCCCCCACGCCCCCCTTCACGGCCCCTCCTTTTTCCTTGCCCTCAGCTCTTCTTACCGGCCTTGCGGAGGCGGGGAGAGGAGAAGAGCCCGAACTTGGGCTCAGCCAATGGGCTGGCGGGCCGCGGGCCCGGCCCCCTCCTTCCCTCCCTCATCGTCCAATAGAAATTTACTACAATGTTGTGGCGAGCGGAGGGGGAGGGGCGCGCGCGAGCTGGCAGGCTGCGGGCCCGGCCGGCCTCGCCTCGCGGAGGAAAGGCGGGAGGGCGCGCGTCAGGGCTGCTCGCTCGCTTCCCTCCTTCCGCCAGTGGGTTTAGACCTTCAGTCAGCCAGCCGCCGGCGCGCCTGCAAGCCACGGAAATCCCGAGCCTCGGACGCCGGCGCGGGCGCGAGCGCGGGAGCCTGGGCCCGCGAGCTACGGGTGAGGCGGAGCGGTGACGGCGGCGGCGCGCGAGTCGGGGACGGAGGGGGGGCGCGGCGCTGTCCCCGAGGGGACGGTCCTGGCGGCCGCTGCGGCGCCGCAGCCTCTTTGTCTGCAGCCCCCCGCAGGCCCGGACCGGGGGCCTCTTCCGCACGCGGAAGCTCGGAGGGCCGGCGCCGAGAGGAGCCGGGGAGGAAGGGCAGGGGGCGCGGCGGGCGGCGCTTCGAAGTTAAGCTCGCCGCGTCTTTCTGCCGAGGGGAAATCGGCCCTCCCGTGGCCTGTCAGTCATTTACGGGGACCGCGAGCCGCGGAAGGAACGCCGAGGGGGAGAATTGCGGGCTCTGGACGGGGAAGGTGTTGGGAGCCGCTGCGGGGTGATTTCCCCGTGTGCTTGGGGACCCTGGGCTGTGTGGGGGAATCAAGGCAGAATAGGGATGGGGAAGCCTCGCTGCACTTCCAGGCCTTCCCGCCACCGATCCCATCGCTTAAAAAAAGAAAAATCCCTCGACCCCGCTGGATCCTGCCCTCTCCCCTCAGTTCCCAGTGAGCGAAGGGTTAAATCTATTCTCTGAGCGTCGTGACCTCCTTTTTAGTTCGCGCATCTGTCGGCTTGGAAATCTTTCCTCCTGCCTGCTGGGCGGCCGTACCTGCGGAGAGGCTGGGTCCAGGCTCGCCCTCGGAGGTGCAGCCCCTGCCCTTCGCGGTTCCCGGGGAGGCTTTGCCCAAGCGGGGTCGCTCTCCCCCGGACCGGGCGTCCCCCGAGAGGGAAAGTGCCCTCGCGTGGAACAGATTGCTGACGGATGGGTTTCTGGCCACATGATAGCGCGACTGTCATCCTGTTGTTTTTCCAGCCGTACCCTACCATAAACGACTAGTCTGGAAATGGCTTTTTTTGGGTGGGGGGGGGGGGGGAAGGGGAAGCATGTGTTGCTGATCTGGAGATAGTTCCCCACCCCCTCTCCCGCGGGCCCACCCCCACCTTCTACTTCTTTTTTAAGAGCTGCAGAGCTTTTTTTAGTAGTCTGGATGATTTCACAGCTGCTATTTTGTTCCTTCTGTTTTTAGGAAAAATTGCAAGAAATGGATATGTCTTGTGTCTTGGATATTATTATAGTGGATTTATACTCTCTTGAGGGTATACTGTACTCAGTGCTGTTGCTCATTACCATTCTCTGTATCCTCAGTCCTGGCAAGAATATTTAGTTGATTTTATTCTTTTAATCAAGCAAGATATCCATCTCTCTCTTTTTCTCTCTCTTTTTTTTGAGACAGTCCTACTCTGTAATCCAAGCTGGTCCTGAACACACTATGTAGTCCAGGTTGGCCTTGAATTCATTGCCATCTTCCTCCTGCTTCAGCTTCCCGTGTTCTAGGATAACCCAGCGTGCGCCACCTTTCCCAGAGATATCCGTATTTGTAATATAATTTTTCTCATCCAAATTTTATTAGTACAGACTTAATACTTTTCAAGGAAATTATGTGCTCTTTTTCTTTTCTGTAAATTGAAGACAATACTTTGCCAGCTGTAATGTTTTTGGTTTTATAAATGAGCTTCTTGGATGTTATTTATATAATCCATATAGAGTATGTGGCAGAATATCTAGCACACAGTGAGCTTTCAATAAGATGCGGATTTAAAGCATTAATATGGCTCAGTGGTAGAATACAAGGCCCTCGGTTGAGTGCCCAGACCCCCACACCTCACCCCATTCTCCTACAAAATAATAATAGCCGAACATAACATTGCCTTGGATTGCTTCCTACAAAAAAGAATTATGATTAAGGTGAAGCTAGGAATTATTCAGAACCCTGGGGAAGCAAGTATAGTGTATCTTTGGCATTATTGAAAGTAAATTCATTGTTGCACTCAAGTTCAGTGTACTAAACTTACGACTCTATTTTTACTTACAAAACTGTACCTTCCCTCCCTCTGTATAATTGAATTTAGGCTTAGAAATAAACGTTCTGAATCTTTACGCTTTACCTACATTCTTTCAACATTACATCAGTTGTATACCAAATGTCTTATGTGTAAGTTGTTGTAGAATATGGCCCAATGTATTCCTACCACCACCACCACCATTACTATGACTTCTGCCACAACTGCTTTTTAAGTTTACTTATCCACCTTTATTCTCCTTATTTCTCGTATTATCTAAATAAGTAGAAATCTTCAGTCCATTTTTGGTCATACAGTTCCATTTTTGCTTGACATATGTGTTCCTCCTCATCATTTTCTGTTCCCCTACCTTAAATACATTCCATTTAATGGTAATTTGAAGTGTGGGGTAAAAGTGCTTTCTATGGAAGAAATTTGATGGTTTTTGTTTTGCTTTAAGTTTTCCTTGAGCTTCATTCATGTCAACTAGTTGATTTATTTTTCCTTTTTTTTTTTTGCAGTATTGGGAATTGAACTCAGGGCCTTTGGTTTGAGTATATCCCTAGCCCCTTTTATTGTTTGTTTAAAGCAGTATCTTGCTAAGTTGCTAAAATGCCCAGGCTGGGCTTGAGCTTATGGTCTTCCAACCTCTGCCTCTCAGAGTGCTGGGATTACAGGTGTATGCCACTGGCCTGCCTCAGGTCTCTAACTGACATTTGTTAAAAGGATTTAAGTCCTAAATGTCCTGTCAATATGTGCTGACCTTAGTGGTTGGTAGTAAAATGAGAAACCTTTTAGGTTTCCATTCTATAGAACTAAAATTCCATGAATTGTCTAGTATAATGTTTGGAAACTCCAGTTGTTTATAACTGGACCAAGTTAATAGAAGAAAGTTTTATTTTTTAGACCAATCTCTGCTTTCTGCATTTGTTCTCTGTCTTTGTGGTCTAAGGCCAATATATTCTTTTTTTTTTTGAGACAGGTTCTCGTTCTGTAGCCCAAGCCAATATATTCTTAATGTTTGTGATTATCAAGTATCCAAATCATATTTATTGTATTTGGGTAGTGGAACAAACTTTTTTTATGTTCTTTTGTTTGTTTCCCCCCACCATTTTTATTAATATATATATATATATATATATATATGCAATACATAATGTTTACAGTGAACTTGAGTATTTTGTGCACATACCTATCAATATTATGATCCCTTTCCCTCCCCATTTTTGGCCCTCTCATACCCACCACCCCATAACTCTCACTGTCACACTCATTTGGTTCTATGGAGTGCCTGTGTTCTGGGTTTCCCAGATCAGAGAAACCATGCGCTATTTAACATATTTAATCTTTTGCATCTGACTCACTTTACCACTAAAATCACCACTTATAAGTTCAGTTTCCCATCCCAAGAATGGGCTGCAGTAGCCAAATCTTGATGCCTCTTCTCTGGGTCCAGCAGAGCCCTTTATTGGGGTGATTTGCCAAAAGTTCTTTTTTTTTCTGTATTTTATTATATCTTTGTTGAGATTCTTTAATGTGGCTTCACCCACCAGTCTACATAAGAAGAGAACTGTAACAATGAAATTCATAAGGTTAGAAAATGTGAGAAAGAAAGAGAAGTTAAATTTCAGATTCCTTAGCTGAGTACTGAAAGGTAAATATTTGTACATTCAAAAAACATTCAGGTTGTCATTGCATCAATCAGTTTTCTTAGGATAAACTTACATCCAACATCAAATGAGTGAATTGCTACATTAAATGAGCTTAAGTCTATATTGAATTGCTACATTAAATGAACTAAAATCTATGTTACGTAAGTATACTACACTGAAAAAAATACAGTGGCATGCTTAGATATTTCAGATTTTTAAAAATTTTCTTAAATTATTTATTCACATTTCACTAATTGCTAGCATTTTGCCAGATTTGGTTTATCATTTTACCTACCTATTCATCCCTAACTTCATGCATACATATTTTTAAAGATTTTATACCAATTCTCTATGTTGAAAATAACTATTATGTTTTGCAAACTTATATACTATTAAAAATGATAATTATGGGGGAAGATTCACAGATGTTATGAGACAGTTGGTATTGTTTTAGAAGGATATCAAGCAAATGATTCAAATACTAGTCTATTATTTTCTTACACTTTCTGTTTAGATGTTTCCTTTCCACCATGATTTTTGGTGCTGCTTATCTCTTTGTCTCTCTCAAAGATTCCTTCAAGTGTTTTCTGCAATGCTGGTCTAGTGTTTGTAAATTTCTTTAGGGATTCTTGGTCACGAAAAATTTTTACTTCTTCAATTTTCAGGGGTAATTTTGCTGAATACAACAACCTGGATTGTCCTTTGCTGTCTTTTAAAGCTTGAAATATCTTGCTCTGGGCTCTCCTAGCCTTTAAAGTTTGCATTAAGAAATCTGTAGTAATTCGAATGTGTTTGCCTTGGTAGAACAATGTCTGTTTTTCTCTTGCTGCTTTTAATGTCCTCTCTTTATGTTGTATTTCTGAGGTTTTGATTATCCTGTGTCATGATGAGTCTCATTGCTGCTTGAGGTTATTTGGTTTTCTGTAATCCTCATGTACTTGAAAATTAATTTTTTTCTAGATTAGGTAAATTTTCTTGCACTATTTCAGTGAATAAATTCTTTACACCTTTGGTGCTGTTTTCTGCTCTTTCTCTCACACCCATAATTGTGAGATTAGTTCTCTTTGAATCATCCATCAGCTGTTGTATCTTGCTACTTTGGTCATTTCTAATTTTGGAGTCACGCCTAATTATAGCATTTGTTTCCTCAGCCTTGTCTTCAAGGTCTGACATTCTGTTCTCACAATATTTGAGTCATCTTCCCCTGCTTTGACATACATTTTTCATATCCTGAATTTCATCTAAATCTCTTTTCATATTTTGTACTTCTCAGTCAAAATGTTTCTTCATATCTTGCATTTCCATGTTCACCTCAGCCAACTTTTTACCACTATTTGATTAATAAGTTCCTCTTTAAGCCCAGTGATCAAGAATTGCATTTCTTTGAGAGTACCTTGTTTGAACTAGTTGATTGACTCATTTATTTGTTTTTTTTTTTGACTTTCTTCCCTATGAGTTCCACTATTTCAGGGCCCATGACATTAGTTTCTGGGGTCTCAGGCATCTCTGCAGGTGTCCTGTTGCCTTGTGTTGGTCCTGTGTTTCTGTTGTTGAGAGCCTTCATTTTAAAGGCCTGGCTGAGAGGTTTCTTTGAGTGGCTATGACGATGGTGTGTGTGGGGGTGGGGGAGGGAGGGGGCGCTGCAATTACTCTGAGTTCTGTGCTGGGAGTAGGCAGTGAGAGAGGACCTAACAGTCCAATGCCCTCTGAGGTGTCTTGTTCACCTCCAGCCCCCTCAGCAAAGCTCTCCCGCCTGTCCTGGCTTCCCTCCCCCGAGGGTGGGGCTCTCCACCCTCAGAGGTGTTCCCACTACAATGAGTGTTCAGGAAGTCATGGTCTTTCTGTTCTCTCTGAAATTGTCTCTTGTGCCAGTTTCTTTCTAGGCACTACTTAAGAGTGACCCCCAAAACCCTGGTGTGCTCTTCTGAGCTTTCTTTTACCTTAGTTCAATCTTCGGCTTTTTTTTTTTTTTTAAACGGCGCCTGCTTACATCATTGCCTTTTATGGCTGCTGAGCACTGTTTCTGATCTGGGCTCCCAGAGCCCTTTTGTAGGGGGAGCTCACCTCGCATTTGTAATATGCACTACCTGCAGGTTTGTTTTTATGGAGGCCAGGGCTGCCAGGTGCTGATGATTCCCGCTTCTCCTGGGTCAGCACTTACCTCAATCTGAGCTTCTGGATTCTGGGCTTTCCTTCGTCTGTGGTCTGTGGATGCCAGCAGCTCAGGGCTGTGCCCAGTTGGTTTGTGTTTTTCTCCACTTCTGAAATGTCTTCAGAATTTCTGACTTTCCTGTGGGGTTGTTTCAGTTGTTGGGGTGCTCCTCCCTGTCCTGGCTACATTGAGCAGGTGTTTTATGACTAAAATCTCAACTTTTTAAGGGGTCCACGAGGAGACATTAGGGAGCTCTTTTACTTGGCTGCCATCATGCTCTTTTTATCTGTTTTTTTTTTTTTTTTTAATCTTTAGTACTGGGGGTTGAACCCAAGTCCTTGTGCCAGTTAGCAATATTTTTTGATGTGGGTAGTAGGGCTTACTCAAATTATTATTATTTTTATTTATTTTGAGACAGGGGCTTGCTCTGTAGTCCAGGTTGCTCCTGAATTGACTGTGTAGCTCAGGCTTGCCTCAGACTCATGGCAGTCCTCCAGCCTCAGCCTCTGGAATGCATGGGGTATAGGCGTGCACTACCACACCTGCCTTATGTGGTGCTGGGGAACTGAACTCAGGGCCTTGCACTCACCAGGCAAGTGTTCTAACTGCTGTGCTATTCCTCCTGCACCTCAAATTATTTTTTAAATATACAAGTCCAACTTAATATTGGTGATTTGATTTCATGATTTTACCTTTTAACTTTCATATGCTAAATTGCCCGGGCTGGCTTTGAACTTTTGATCTCCTGCTTGTGATTATTGGCATGAGGCACTATGTCTAGCCAACATATTTAAGTAGGCTTTACCTTGGCTTGGTGCAATGGCAGATACGTGTAGTCCTGGCTTCTTGGTAGAAGATTGGTAGTCCTAGTTGGTATAGAAGGATTGCTTGAGATCAGGAATTTGAGGACTAGTCTGTCCAATACATTGAGAACCTGTCTTAAAAAAAAAAGTAATACCAGCATTTTGGGAAGCGAAGGCAGGAGGATCACAGGTTTAAACCTTGCCTGGGCACTTCAGCAACTTAGTGAACCCCGCCTCAAAATCAAAACTAAAAAATGAGTTGGGATGAAGGTTAATCCCCAGTACCATGCCAAAAAAAATCCTTATTGTCAATATATAAAATGATAACAATATTTTAGATAGTAATATATTTCATTTATTTATTTATTTATTTATTTATTTATTTTTTGAGACAGCCTCGCTCTATAGTCCAGGCTGGTCCTGAACTCACTATGTAGACCAGGCTAGCCTTGGATTCACAGCAGTCTTCTTGCCTCCCGAGTGCTAGGATTATAGATGTGTACCACCATACCTGACTAATCTTTTCATATTTATGTGATGCTGGGGAATTGAACTCAGGGCCTTGTACTTGCTATTAACCTCTTTGCCATTCCTCCAGCCCCCTAATCGTATAGTTTATATAATAACAAAATGTACAAATTTATTTATTTCTGGTTACATGATCGTGCTCTGTAGTTTAGGCTGGTCTTGAACATACTGTGGCTGGCCTCGAGTTCATGGCAATCCTCCTGAGTGCTGGCATAACAGGTGTGTTCCACCATACCCAGCTTATCTTTTCATATTTAAAAATACTTTCATGTTATATCCTTTCTCCTTAAGAAACACTTCCAAGCAATATCTAAACTACCAAACAATTTGAAATGATTCTTACTTGCTCTGAAAGAAATAGTTGTGGTATTTTGTTGAGATGTGACCTACATATTTTTCTATTGCTTTTTGGCAGGTTTGTGCCCCATATTTAACAGTGTGGTGGTTTCTTTTTTACACCTTAAGTCTAACAATTTGAAAATTACAGCTAGTTTTCCATCTTATTCCTGAGTTAATAGTCTTAATCTTAAACCAGGTCACATTATGAGAGATAGTGTGCTTAAGATGTTATTTGGTTTTGTTTTTCTTGTTCCTAAGAAAGCTTAAAAATTAAGCTTGACAGGAGCCTTGCCTAAAAGCCACAAGATTCTTGAATTCTCTGCAGGTGCTTTGATATGCTTACCATGAGATCATCTTCTAAAATATGTGGCCTGCAATTCTTTTTTTTTTTTTTTTCAGGCAGGGTCTTGCTAAGTCTTTCAGTTACCCAGCTTGGGCTTAAAACTTGTGATCCTCCTGTTTCAGCCTCCCAGAGTGATGATCTGCTATTTTTGATACAAGTGGTAGGGTTTGGCCAAATTATTTTTTGAATATGTAAGTCCATTTTAATATTGGTGATTGGATTTCCCAATTTTAACATATCAGTGATCATCAGGCTTGAGTTTGGTTTTGAAATCAAAGGTAGCATCCGCTTTAGTCTACATCTGTTTCCTTGTTATCTACGAAGGTGGCCGGCCCTGGCAGTGCTGCTAGGGCATTTTTCCAAGCGTCTCATCATGTTTGTGATTGGTCAAAGGTATATTCAGATGTGGACTCAATCCTACTCTCAATAACTTTTCAATTGCTTGAATGTGGAATAATAAATTTGTGAGCAAAACAATAATAATTCTAACCACTTTTCCCCCCTTATGAACAACTTTCCTTTTTTCTTTGAATAAAGCCTCCTAAAACAACACAATAAGAAAAGGCCTCTGTATCGATCAGTTGCAGGCCTCACTCTTAAAGGAACCATAATTACTGGAAGGTAATTACTTTTTTGCATTTGTTAATTTTTAGTTAGAGGAGAGCCAGCTGCCAAATATATGCATTTTTTTGTTGCTGTTGTTAATTTATGTTTCCTGGTATGTTACTGGTGGCTTAGTAAGTGTCCTTTTTATAAGTGAATTCATAATGTGTTTAGTAAAATGCAGTGTAACAAGTGCTTTAATGTACACAGTGGGTTTAATTAGTATTTTAGTTTAATCTGCTCCTATTTAATGAATATACAGTGAGTAGGATAAAGGGAAAACTATATCTAGTAGAAGTATTCAGAAATTGGAGGCATTAGAAAGGAGAATTTTGTTTTTTTTTTTCCTACTGAGTTGATCTTTTCTGCTGAGTATGATTTCATTTAGAGCTAGCTCTGTAACCTTTCAAATATTGGGTTTAGGAAAGTTTAGTGAGAGAACCTGATTATAATGAAAGTCTATTTATCTTACCTTTGCTAATACTTGTATTTAAAGAGAATTGTACCCATTGTGAAGTATTTGAAAATAAATTGGCTAGCTCTCTGAACTTTGGAGAAAAGCAGCATACTGTTGTGGCCAACGTTATGCCAGGAATGGTTTTGAAGGGATTTTAATCCTCCCTAATCTTTATGAGCTTCCCTCAAAGTCACCTAAAGTAGGCATACTATCAGAGTAGAGAAGCTGGCAGCTTGCTATACAAATATTCTGATGTTTTTCCCCTCCCTGCCTTGAAACAGGATCTAGCTATGTAGTCTATCTAGGCTGGCCTCTATTCAACTCAGGGGAATTTTTCTGCCTCACCCTCCCCAATATTGGGATTGTAGGAATGTGCTGCCACATATGGCATATTCTATTTCTCTTTACATATTGTTATCTCTTAAAATCCTTTCTATGTAGGAATTCTGGCATCATTGTCTTTTTATAATTTGTGATTTTATTATTGCATTTATGAAGACCAGCTCTCTTTTCTCAGTTATGTTGTCATTATCTCTAAGATAATATATATTATTAAACTGGGATTGTTCATGGAATTATTCTTCTTTTCTTTTCATTGCTGAGGACTCTGTGGATTACTTGTACTCAACTAATATGGCCCTTCTCTATCATTCTTGACTCAGTGTGATCCCCATTAGTAGAGATTAAGATTGTTTCTGAGCTATGTGAAGTAGAATTCAGGTTAAAATAGTATTGGTAGAGAGAGTAGTTAATAGTCAAGAGTACTTGGTGCAGTGGGTAGGAAATAAGACTGTGAGTTTACATTGATAAATTAGATTTGAAGAAGCAATAGATACTCTATTAGTATATTATCTAATTCTATTTTGTATTTAGCATATATCTATAATTTTCTCCTATTGCCTAAAAAATATTAGTGAGGACAGGAAATCCTAAATTTCTTTTTGGTAATAGGTAGAAGTAGAATAAAATGGGGCTTGTCATATTTATTTGTTACTAATTATGATTTATAAATGTAACCTATTTCTTCTTTGTGTGTTCCAGTCTCCACAAAAATCATCCTAATGTAAATCAGTTTTTACTAAGTGCTCTGTCTAGGTGGTAGTGTACAACATAGATTGAAGTTTAAATATTTCATTAATATCCACTCAAGAAACTTTATAATGCCTTGTATTTGTTTTTGTTTTGTTTGCTTTGTTTTGTTTTCTGAGTCAGGGTGTCACTCTGTAGCCCAGACTGGCCTTGAATACATGGCAATCCTCCTGCCTCAGCCTCCTGAGTGCTAGGAATACAGGCATGAGCCAGCACATCACTTTATGTGGTGCTGGTGAATTGAACTCAGAGCCGTGCGCTTGCTAAGCAAGACCTCTAACTGCTGTACTATTCCTCCATCCCCCATGCATTGTATTTGATAAAGTCCTCATTAAACCATAAGAAGTTATGATATAAAACTTTCAAGTGAGAAACTCAGTGATATAACTCCATTAAAGCATATTGTTATTTTTATTGGTTTTGGTAGTGCAGGGGATCCAGACGGTTATTTTGTATTGGTTAAGTTTAAACTTGTAACCCACACTAGAGAAGTATATTTTTGCAGATTAATGAATATATTATACTGTGCCAAGATTCAATTGTGATTAATACACAGCTATTAGTGTTTATATGTAAATACATAAATTATTTTCCCCTCAATATTTATTAGCATATGTGTGATACTATTATTACACTGAGCTTGAGAATTTTGTGCACATGTATATCGCAGGAATACATAAATTCTTAAGTAATCCTGTTGCATTCATTTTTACACAGTGAGAGCACAATAGTATCCTTGAGTGTGTCATCTTATAAAGAAGTGCTATTTTAACTTATATGCCAAGCATGTACTTTAACTTGCCAGTTTAAAGTTGTACACATATTCAAGTGGAGAATGTTTCACCTTGATAATACACTTGGTACAGATTGTTGAAATTCGACCCCCTAGTTTTTGGCCATATGGACACAGGCAGAACTGTCAAGAGTTCCAAGGATTTAAGCCTTCAGATTTTACCTGCCAACAATTTCAGCATGCAATAGGGGCACATGGAAAAGAGCTTGAAGTGAAGGTTTTTTTCTTTCTTTGTTGCTACCCGCTTAATGTTTCTTCTCTCTCTCTTTCTTTCTTGGTGGTATCACGTAGTTATATAAATCTTTTGCATAGTGTCATATTGTATGTATGACCTCCCACACTTGTGTCTTTAGAGTAATTTCTTTCCATCTGGTATTGGAATGAGCTCTTTGTTAGGTTATTTTTAAACCTTCAAGCCTTCTGGCACCCTCAGCACTTGAAATAACACAATTGCTTTGGGAGGCAAGATAATCCACAGAGTGTATTAGTGGCTTTTCCAATGGAAATGTAAATAGTATTTTATTTTAAAAATCACATTCTGTGTTCTAAATAGGCAAAATATGCATTTTAGTCTCCAGAGAATTTTGTTAGGTAGAAAATAATCATTCATTTGTTATCCAGTAGATAAGTAAAGGAGAGGTACTTAGGGAAAGGAGCCTACAAATAAGAAGCTATTAGAGATGCACAAATTGCTCAACTTCATTGTAAACCTTAAATTTTGTGCTTATACATATCACTAAAACGGGAAAAAAGAAGCTGCTAGAGAAAAGAGATTTTGAAGATATTTTTCTATGAAAAATAATGATGCCTTTTAAATTTTTGCACTATTTGTTTGTTATTTGCTAGAGTTATCATGTAAAACTGATACTTCCCCATGAGATTGCCAGCTTGTAGAAGGCAGAGGATCAATATCATGCTTACCCCCCCTTCCTATCCCCCCAAACCAAGATACTGTTTACTACCTTTGCTAGATTCATAACACAGAGCACACACTGTAGTGTTAATGAGAACGTGAATTCCACTATAGTTAAAATTTAAGAGATGGACCTGGGCCCTGGACACAGGCCTGTAGTCCCAGTAATCTGGGAGGCTAAATCAGGAGAATCACAAGTTCAAGCCCCTCCTGGTCAAGTTAGCAGTTTATAGAGACCCTGCATGGAATAAAAAATAAAAAATGGGCTGAAGATGCAACCCAGTGTGAAGGCTCTGGGTTCAACTCCCGGTACCTTTTCCCCTGCCACATGTATGCATGTGCTCTTTCTCTCTCACGAAGATTTTAGAAATGGTTTGTAATTCTGCTTTCCTCTTTTTCTTTACGTGTGTATGTGATATTTTCTTAGTAAGTGCATTGTGGGTATCATGATGCTACTCTCAAAACAATTCAATGTGTGTCTCCTGAGAATAAAGACATTATCCTATATAGCTATAGTACCTAAGAAAATCAATGTTTTCATCATACCAACTAATATTTAGCCCATATTTAGATTTCTCTAGTTAGATTTTTTGTTTAAATATTTGACAATATCTCATTTTCTTTTACCTATAAAGTACTTATCTCTTTTAATTGTCAGTAAGTTTGATATGTCCTGGTGCTAGTTGACTTTATAGAGTATTCTAGTCTGGATTTGTCTGATTGTTCCCTCAAGGTTTTAAAAAATTTGTTTCCATATCTGTTTTGTTACCTGTAGACTAAAAGTTACCCTTATGGAGTTAGGTTAAACATATTTTTTTAGGGGGGGGATAGAGTCTTGTTCTTCAGTCCAGGCTGGTCCTGAACGCACTATGTATTTCTGGCTGGCCTCAGACACATAGCAATCCTCCTGCCTCAGCCTCCTGAGTGCTGGGATTATAGGAGTGCACCACTACACCCAGTTTAAGGTTAAACATTTTTGACAAGTACTTCGTAGATGATGTGTGGTTTCGATCTGAAGTGTTCCCCAAAAGCCTCTTATGCCTATAGGAACTATGTACAGTTGGAAAGGTGGGACTTGGCTGGAAGGGGGGGATGCTTCCCCCTGGAGGGATGACCTGGAGGGGTGTGTACTGGTTCCACCCTTCTTTCTGGGACTGGTCTTATTCTGCCATGCTGTGAGCTGTCTGTGTCTGGAGCACTGGCTCCAGCTCCATATCTGGCCCCAACCCGGCTTCAGCCTTCTCATGAGATTCCACCATTCCCCAGCTGCCCACCTGTGAATGGACTATGACCTTCTGAAACTGTGAGCTGAAATAAATCTTTCCTCCCTCAAGTTGTGGATGTTGGGAAGTGTGTCCTGGCAAGGAGAAAGTAACTGAGATCACACTGTGTTTTTCATTTGGTTTCACATTAAGAAGTTCATAATGTCAGGCTGTCCCACAACTAGTAATGCTAATTTTGGTTACCTAGTTTAAGTGGTAGTCACCAGATCTCTCTGGGGTTAAGGTGCAGTTTTAGTAGTGATATGTCGGCATTGTAGAATGTCCTGTTCCCCAGTTACCATTTTACCGCCGGTGTTAGCATCCATTGTGCCTTGGGGGTTGTAAACGAAGACAGCACTTGAAAACGGATCTGGACTTAAATTAGGGAAGGAAATGGATATCCTTTGCTACTCTATTAGATATTAAGGTTTTTGGTAAGTTGTATGTCTTGTATTTGTCTGATTTGTTCCTAAAACTAGGCTAACTGGGTTATGTTTTATTTGACAGTGGAATATAATCATGATAAAGATTATATAGGCATTTGGTTTGTGCTTTGCTAAGGCATTTTTAGTTTTTTTTCTTTACTTTTTTTTTTTTTTTTTGAGACAAGGTCTAGCTCTGCAGTCCAGGCTGGTTCTAAGCTCACTATGGAGCCCAAGCTGGACTTGAATACACAGCAATCCTCCTGCCTCAGTCTTGTGAGTGCTGGGATTACAGGCCTGCGCCATTATGTCCAGTTTACGTGGTACTGGGGAATCAACTCAGGTTTTTGAGCTTGCGAGGCAGGCGTGTTAATTTCTGAGCTTTTCCCTCAGCCCCGGTTTCATTTTCTTTTTTGGTGATATACTTTATAATCTCATTATTAGAAATGTGTGGTTGGCCTTAATCTTACATTTCTTAGGAAGAGTAGATTGATATTTTTTCTAACTTATTACGCTTTGAATTTTATTAGTTTCTTTAAATTTTATTAATTTCTTTAATTTTGGTATAGAAGCTGGCATTTTACTGAGTGTCATCCTACCCCTGAAGGACAATGCCCATATAATTAAATAGGAAAGGTTGCTATCAATCTACTTAGCAAGATTTACTTGATAATTCTTTTTTTTCCAGATGCTATTTTTGTTGACTTATCCTTGCTGGTTGTATTATCTTTAATATGACTGTTAGCAAGCACTGAAACTTTAATAATCGTTAACAAGAAACATTTAATAGTTCATGTATTCTCTCAGGCATTTTGTAATATTTAAAAGACTAGCATTGGAGTGAATGATTGCATAACTAAGAATATATCTGGTAGTCAAAGGGAAAGTCTTTTGTTTTATATGTCTTTTTTTTTTTCTTGTGAGACAGGGTCTCACCCTGTAGCCCAGGCTGGTCCTGAACTCACTATGGAGCCCAGACTGGCCTTGGACTCATGGCAATCCTCCTGCCTCAGCCTCCTGAGTGCTGGGATTATAAGGTGTGTACCACACACCTGGCTTTATGTAGAGCTGTGATATTGAACTCAGGGCCTTGTGCTTACAAGGCAAGAGCTTTAACTGCTGTTCCATTCCTCCAGTCTCATGTCTTAGTTTTTATCATGCCTTCTATGGTAGGCAGCTGTTCTTTAAGATAACCCCCACTGATTCCTTTCTTGTAGTGTTCATGCCCTTTTGTGATTCTGTTTCATTTCTGTGAAGTATAGGCTAGACCCAGTGACTCACTTTTCATGAATAGAATACAGAAAAATGGTTTGATGTCACTTCTGAGATTAGGTTACAAAAGGCTTCTGGCTTTGGAACTCTCTAGCTTTCTGTCTCTCCTTTGGATCAGCAGCTGCCATGTCTTGAGAATGTTTAGGTAGCTTTCGGAGAAGCCTGCATAATGAGAAACCAAGGTCTGCCAGTGAGTTTGGAAGTGGATCATGGGGAGCCTGACCTTGGCCATATGAATGAGCTTGGAACTCTGCAGGCAGAGTTGAGTCTTAGATAAATGCAAACCTAGCTGACAACCTGATGGCAACTTCATGAAAGATCTTGAGCCAAAGATGCCCAGCTAAGCTATGCCTGGATCTCTGACCCATAGAAACTGAAATGGTAAATGTTTGGTGTTTAAGCCATCAAGTTTTGGGGGATAATTTGTTTCATAGCAATAGATTGCTACATCTACCATTTTTTCATTTAATAAATACTGATTGATAGTCTACTATTTATCAGGCATTGTTCTGAGTACTTTAGGACATAGCACTGAATGAAATAGGAATTTCTGTTCTTGTGAAACTTACAATTTAGTGGGAAGGGGACATATTAAACATACAAGACACAAGTCAGGCATCAAAATGACAAATTTTAGTGAGGACCAAGGAAATCAGAATAAGGGGACAAAGAGTGAGACAGATGGGCTGGATATTTTTGATAGCAGTGTTCAGGTGTCATTTCTGACCACGTGGCATTTGAGGAGATTCCTGAATGGAGAAGACTGTGAGCCATGCAAAAGTTAAGCACATTTGGTGTGTTTGAGAAACATTAAGTAAGCCAACACTGTAGGTCAAACGATCAGGGAAAATGGGAAGAGTTGAATTTAGAGATGCTGTCGGTAGGAGAAGGAGTAAGTCATGTATGTTAGTAACTTGGCATTTTATTCTGAGGTAGGAGTTCTTGGGAAGATTTTGAGCAGAGGAATGGCATGCTCATTTATTTAATACATATTAATTGATTACCTACAGTGAGCACCTGTGGGCATCTTTGAGCACAGAAATGTAGAAGACATGATCCCTAAGGGAGCTTAATGATCTTGTATTAGTAATTATGAGTGAGCATGCACACAAAAGCTTAGTAATGAAGACTTCATGTCATGTTAAGCCATGTAGTTATGGAAAAATCACAAGGTTAAACCTAGGTTAAAATTTTGACTCTTAGCTGGGTGTGGTGGTTCACACCTATCATCCTAGCACTCTGGGACGCTGAGGCAGGAGGATCATATGTTCAAACCTAGTCCAGGCAACTTAATGAGACCCTTTTCAACACAAAATCAGAAGGGCTGGGGATGTAACTCAGTGTGAAGGCCCCAGTACCACCCCCACTTCCCACAAATTCTGACTCTTCATGCTGTTCAACACATTTCAGACATTACTTATGAGGTGCCTATTATCTGTTAGGTGAAATAATAATACTAGTGTTTGTTTATAATTTATATGAGTTACTCTTGGGCTGTATCCTTTATAGGTATGATACAGTATTAAATAGTATGGACTCTGAGGCTAGAATACCTGCTTTTAAATTCTAGCTGTGTTATTCTTTAACTACTGACCTTGGACAAGTTACTTGGGCAAGTCAGCTTACTCATTCTATAAATAGGGACGCTTTTATACCTTTTAAGAGTGTTGTGATAATTAAATGAGGTAAATATGTGAAGTATTTAAAACAGTGCCTGGCGTCAGATAAATGCTAGTCATTATGATTTTTGCATTTAAGCCTCATCACAGCTGTTTGGTGTAGTGTTATTAATCTCATTTCACATTTTAGGTAATAGGTTAAAGTTAAGTAAGTTGTCCAAAGTTACACAACTAGCAGTATACTTACTCAATGTGTCTGTGAGCCAGTGGAGAGTGAGAGCTTGGGATCTAAGTCTTCTCTTGTCAGAGCTGATGGTTTCTTAATAATTGTGTTCTTATGAAAGTGTTTTTCTAAATCTCAATTTCTTCTGTAAAATGATACCCACTTTATAGGCAATTACATGATAATAAACAAAACCAAATCTTACAATGTGCTTGTCACACAGAAGTAATAAATGTTAGTTCTGCTTTCTCTTTAATGAAATCTGACCTCATGGTAGGTAGTAAGGAGAATAAGAATTATTTTTGAGGCAACCCACTTGAAAGTGCCTCCTAGATAGTGGGAGGTTTTACTCCTGTGTATCTTTTTTTTTTTTTTTTTGGAGATAGAATTTCACTCTAGCCCAGGCTGGTCTTGAACTCACTATGTAGTCCAGGATAGCCTTGGACACACTGTACTCCTCCTGTTTCAGCTTCGTTTCCTGAGTGCTGGGATTACAGGTGCGTGTCACTATGCCTAGCTTTATGTGGTGCTGGGGAGTTGAACTCAGGCCCTTGTATTTGCTAGGCAAGCTGTTTAACCACTGTGCCATTCCTCTAGCCCTGTGTCCTTTGTTTCTAAATAATGACCTGTTTTACCTATTCTTTAAAAAAAAAAGTTGTTTTTTTACATCTGGACCCAAATCTTTTTCTACTTAAATTAGACATTTCTGTATTTAAACAATTACTATATATAAACATATAGCTATACAGAAAGTATGTGATTTTTGTCTAGTGATCTTTGGGTTTCATATAGACTTAAACTATAACATTTTTAAGCCTTCGTGTGAGTATTGTGGTTTGCTTTTTGTTTTCAGTATCGGGGATCCAACCTAGGGGCTTTGCACTGAGCTTCATCCCTAGTCCATTTTTTGTTTTAATTTTGAGAGGGGATCTCACTAAATTGCTAGGTTGTGTAAAGTAGGGTAGCATTTGTGATTTTTCTGTCTCAGCCTCTCAGAGTTCTGGGATTACAATGTGTGTAAAGTATTCTAAAGACCCATTTCACAGCAAGCCCGGCTTCATTGCCGGTTTGGTAGACCATAGTCATGTGATTGGTGTCCCCATTGTTGCTTTTATCTTTTACAGCAGATGTGAAAGTAAACATGTGCAGCTGAAAAACAGGAAGGGGGTTTGAGTTCGGAGGTTTTTTTTTTTTTTTTACAAGGGAGCTTGTACCCAAGCCACCTGCATTCTGAAGTGTCTTGAATCTTTGTCCCTTTTAGCAGTTGCAAGAAGATATTATGCCTTCTTGTTGTAAATAAAAAAGCAAGGGCTGGAGACATTGCTCAACGGTTAAAGCACCTGCCTCACAAGTGCAAGGGCCTGGGGTTGATTCCCAACCATCACATAAACTAGGCGTCGTGGTGCCTACCTGTGGTCACAGCACTCTGAGAGACAGAGGCAAGAGGATTGCCATGAATTCAAGGCCAGCATGGGCTACACTATGTAGCCAGAACCAGACTGCACTACGGAGCGTGACACTGCTTTTAAAAAAAGAGCAAATAATATTTGCATTTAATGAATTAATACATGTATGTGCATTTTTGCTTTTGTGCATTTTGGAGAAGTGGTTATTGTTTCTGTTTTTTATTGAAATAGAACATTGATGAATACTTTTGCTTTCTTTGTGGTGCTGTGGATCAAACACGAGGCTTTACATGTGTAAGGCAAGTGCTGTACCACTGAGCAGTATCTCCAGCCCTGAATAATTTCATAGTGGCTCTAATTCTGTGTTCTTTTTACTTGTGAAATAATTTTCAACAAGGGCATGTAGACTTTTTTGTTATAGGATAGCTGATATAATAACATTGTGTTTAAACTTCTCCAAAAGCCAAAGTTTAAAACAGTGCCTTTCTACTTGGCTTTAAAATCTTCATCTCTAAGGAAAGGAATAACATATATCCAATGCTAGTTAAGGGAATAGCACATATCAAATGCCAGGTACTTTGTAAATATTCCCATCTTTGACACTAGCCCATAAAGAATTTTTATTTCTTTGGTGAAATCCTTCTTCCCTTCCTTTTTCCTTCTCTCTTTTTTTATTTTTTTATTTTGTTTGAGGCAGCCATCTCATTCTGTAGTCCAGGAAGATTCTCAGCTCACTGTATGTATAGCTCAGGCTGGCCTTGAACACACAGCAATCCTCCTCTCAGCCTCCTTTTTCTCCTCTAAAATGATGCTTTTCTGAACACGTTTCTATTATTAGTATTTGGGAGGCACTTTAATGTAAGGATATAGGTAAACCAGAATTTACAGTAAAGTTATATTTTTGATAGAAACATACTACTTTCACCAGGCCTGGTTGCACAGGTTTGTAATCTCAGCCCTCTGTGACGCCGAGGCAGGAGGATTACAAGTTCTGTCTCAGTCTGAGCAAGGTAGCATCACTGAGACCCTGTGCAGTGGAGTGGAGTAATTAGAACTCGCAGTAAGGTCCTTTGTTTCTGAAAAATCACCTTTACCTGGGGAATCTCTTGCTGACCTCCAAGAATGCTGCTTTCTGATACCGTGTGTATCTTCAGGCAGTTAATTATGCTCCATATTTCTCAATTTATTTGTTAAATTTACGTAACATTTAACATAACTGCTAAAAAAGACCTGAAAAGATTATAAATAATATGCTTAACATAGTGCCTTTCACAAAGTGCATGCTTAGTGAATAGAAACTAATTATATCACCAATTATAGCATTCCTTTGAAAGTCTACCTTGTAAAAAAATTTATCTTGTACATATATATGTTCTGACTGTTATCTCTTTTAAGCTTCACCAAGATACAATTATTATACCTTGTGCTTTACCCCTACAGAGTACAATTCAGATTTTTTTTTAGCATTTTCACAGAGTTTACAGCTGTTACTTCAGCCAAATTTTTGAACATTTTCATCCTCTTACAAAGCAAGTCTTAGCTGGGTATAGGGGGTCAGGCCTGTAATCCTAGTACTAGGAGGCTTAGGCAGGATGATTTCAAGTTGAGTCCCGCCTGCTGGGAGTGTAGGGATGTAGCTTAGTGCAAAGATGCTGGGTTGGATCTCCAGTATCAACTAAAGAAATAAAGAAGAAAAGAAAGAATGAGCTATCATCATAACTGTCATCATTCATTTTCCATTCACTACCCTGCCCATGGCCTAGGTGTCCACTGTGTATCTGTAGATTAGGACATTCTTCATATTTCATATAAATAGAATATATATATATATATATATATATATATAGACAATATATAGACTTTTACCATTTGCTTTTTTAGATAGCATGTTTTCAGATTTCATCCGTGTGGTAGTATGTAACAATATGTCATTCCTTCTTATTACTGAATAATCTACTGTATGCATATGCTACATTTTCCTTATCCATTCATCTGTTGATGAGCATTTGGGTTGTTTCCACTTTTTGACTATTTTGAATAATATCGCTGTGAACATTCATGCTTAGGTTTTTGGGTGAACATGTTTCTATTCTGGTTTTATACCTAGGAGTGGAATTTCTGAGGCATATGATAACTTTTTATTAACATTTTGGGGAATTTGGCTGTTTTTTTAACCATTTTTTTCTCTTAGATTGTCTGATATCCTATTTTCTGTCAGCCATCTTTATTTTTACTGGCAGTTTGCTGAACAGTTTTTAATTATGTTCTCACTGTTTAGCTGTATGTATCTCATCTTGCTTGAGTAGATAATATCAAATAAGTCTGTGATTTAGATAATATACCCTTGTCAATGAGATCGTTTTCATTGTATCTCTAGTGTGTGTGTATATCCGTGTGTGGTAATGAGGACTGAACCTGGAGGCTTTCCACTGAGCTGCAATTTTGAGACAGGATCTCACTAAATCACCAAGTTGCCAAGGCTGAGCTCAAACTTGTAATCTGCCTGCCTCAGCCTCCCAGAGTGCTGGGATTACAGGTATGCCCACCACACCTGGCTCTATTTTATCCCTTTTTTTATCTATAATTTTTCTCTGGCTGAGTATGGTTTTAGAAATAAAAGTTTTCAATAAAATTCAACTGAAATTTGATCCATGCCTTGGAATGTTGTACCTTGGGATGAATAACACCCACAATCTGTGATAGGAGGGAAGACCTTTAAGCATGTCTTTAATATGTGATACTAAAAGACCCACCAAATTATTTTGTTGCTATTCAAAATGCTTAATAAAAGTGAATTTTAAGGAAAAAATATAAAATTATGAATATAAATTAGAGATGAAAACATTTAAAATCAGTAAATCATAATTATTTATTTATTTTGAGACAGGGTCTTGCTTTATACCCCAGGCTGGTCTTGGACTCACAGCAATCCTCCTGTCTCAGCCTTCCTAGTGCTGGAATTACAGGCGTGCACCACCACACCCTGCTTATGTGGTGCTGGGGAATTGAACTCAGGTACTAAGTGCTTGCCTGGCAAGTGCTTTAAATGCTGAGCCATTCCTCCAGCCATAATTAGGTATTTTTAAAAGCTGAAAAGTAGCACAAATGTCCCAAAACATTTTTATTTACTTCCTGATACAGTGTTAAAATTTTTTTCCCTATATATTTTTGGCTTTATATTTCTCGAAAGATATCATGGACTGGAGAAATAGATAGCACCGTGGTCAGAGCGCTTGCTAGTAAGGGCAAGGACCTGAGATCAGTTCCCAACACTGTGTAGACCAGGTGTGGTGGTGCACTCAGGAGCCTGAGGGAGGAGGACTGTTGTGTGTTCAAAGCCAGCTTGGGCTACATAGTGAGTTCAGGACCAGCCTGGACTACAGAGTGAGACCCTGTCTCAAAAAAACAAGATGTTGTAACTCTTTTTTTCCTATGTATTTTTGGCCTCAAACTTTCTAAAGATTTTTGTATTTTAACTTGGTAATATCATTTCTTGTAGAGATAATAGAAAGATAATACAGACTTTGGTTTTTTAGTATATTGGGCTTGGCAGGGGTCAGTGCAAATGAGGGAACTGAAGCCCCAAGCATCTGCCCCTTCTAGCCGGGCCTTACCTCCCAACAGCACGGTGTATCCATAGGAAATCAAGAACATCTGAACATGTGAGGTTTTCTGGGGACAACCTACATCCAAACCATAACAAATATACTTACTGTCAAGGTAGGATTTACACTTGCTGTTTTGATATTGTTTATTCTGTCTTTTTTTCCCCTTTATTTCCCAAGTCCTCTATTACTGCCACATTTTGTATGCCAATGGTTTTTAAAGAACTTAAGACTTTTTTGTATGGTTTTGAATTAGAAGAACCTAGGATCAGTTATCTTTTGCTATGCAGTTAATCACCTTAAAGCTTAGTGGCTTAAAAAAAAAACTTTAATTTTTCATGGTCCTGTGGATTTGAATTATGGACAGGGATTTTGAAAGATGGCCCATTTCCACCCCATATGGTATAGGCTAGGGCAGCTTGTCAGTGTTTTGTATGGTGTATGTTACAGTGGTTGAACTGGAGCTAGAGGATACAAGATGGTGTGATTTTTTATTTCTGGTGCCTCAGCTGGTTTGCTTCAGTTGTCTAGGGGCTGACTGGAAGGCTCAGCATGTGTTTTCCACACTAGATAGAATTTATCTTTTTAGCCAGACTACCACAACTCTGAAATCTTACATTGGGTGAAAAGTTCAAATCTTTTTTTTTTTGTAATGTAAATAGTTTATTTGCTCATATGTATGAGCAAGAAAAGTTCAAATACTGATTTAAAACTACTCCTTCCTGTACTGGGCATTATATTTTCAGAATAATTATTGGGAATGTCCTGATGAAACTTTTAACATTAAAATTCATCTCCAGAAGTCAGAGAGTAAAGTATTTCTTGGAAATGGTTGAAGTAGCTAGTTTTGATGTTATGTTTGGGTAGTTCTGAAATTATTTTTTTGGAAATCAAGGTTTTTGAAAAATAGTTGTGATCCAGTTGTAATTATGTTTAATTTTGAGGTGAGTTATTCTATGCCAAAGAGAAACTAAAATATCCAGAGAGTGATTGTATGTCATATAACCAAAAGAAAATGTTTACAACTGTATGACATATGATATACTAGGCACCATGTATCAGTATAGTCAATGTGTTGCTTGATAAGAAAATGAAAGCATGACATTTATTTTTCTTATTGGGGACTTTCCATGCTGAAGGGCTTACTCAGGTAATTATTACCCTGAGGTAATAGAAAGGACATAGGAAATCACCAATTAATGATTTTTGGCTTTCAAAACATATTTCAGAGTACTTGCTTCTTTTTTTTTTGAGATAGGGCCTCACTCTGAAGTCCTGGCTGGTCCTGAACTCACAGTGTAGCCCAGGCTGGCCTTGAACTCATGGAAAGTCTCCTGCCTCATCTTCCTGAGAGCTGGGATTATAGGTGTGCACCACCATGCCTGGTTTACGTAGTGCTGGGAAATTAAACCCAGGGTCTTACTCTTGTGCTCTAACCACTGTGCTATTTATCCAGTCCCTCATAGTATTTGACAGAATACATTTTAGTTCAAAGAAATACAATGGTTATAGGTAGGTTTTATTTAATTGTGTCCTTTGAAGGAAGAACTATTTGTAGTGAATTTACACTGAATTGTAAGAAATAATGCCAGCAGTTATCTAAGCTGTGATGCTAATTAGCAGTAGAAACAGTTTTTCTACAAATAAAACACATAAAGGTAAATGAATTAAAATACCACTTTCTTTGATTTGTGAAGTAATGTGGAATTTTATAAAATTGTTAGGAAATTTGGGCAATGAATAAAAGTGTAAAAACAAAGCTAAAAATTACCCACAATTATACCAATAATGATAATATAAACATTTTGATGTTACTCCTTTCTGACATTTTATAAATTTTTATTTGATGAAGTTTAGGTAGAGTGAAAAATATTTTTTCAAAAAGTGTTTTTTCTAGTCTCACATCAACACAATACTTTATTTTTGCTGCGTATTGAACCCCCATCTTTGCACATGCTAGGTAAGAGCCCTTTCACCAAGTGATATCCCCATCCCCTCAACGTGATTCTGACACAAGATGATGGGACCATTTTTCCTCACACACTTACCCCGCAGTTCATCAGTTAACCTCAGCTGCATGTCCTATAATTCAACTTAATTCTGCCACTATCTACCTAGAGATAGCAATTAAATCCTATAGGTTCTGAGTCCCACAAGACTGCCCCCACTTGTGATGCCAGCTATAAGCCTTAGGTTATGCTTTGTGCTTCTAATTGGCTGTAAATTGGAATTCCTAAACCAAGCCTTTCTTCAGGTTCAATTAATTTGCGTCACAACTCAAGGAAACATTTATGTTTATCCAGTTTTTAATAAGGGATATGAACTGAGCCTGGTGACACAGGCCTGTAATCCTAGCACACTGGGAGACTGAGGCAGGAGAATCATAATTTCTGAGCACAGTATGAGCAACTCAGAGACTTATCAAGATTCTTTCTTAAATAAAAAATAAAAGGGACTGGGAACATAGCTTGGAGTGAATGTCCTGGGTTTAGTCCTGAGTACCATGAAAAAAAGAAAAGAAAACTGATACAGATGGGGCAAGATAAAGAAATACATAGTACCAGGTATAAGGGAAAGAGCATGGGTCTTCATCTTCTTCTGTAGACATACTACCCTCTAGAACCTCTGTCTTCAGTGTTCTGTAAGCTTTCTAACTCTCCCACCCTTGTACCCTTGGCCATAATGGGGACTAAACCCGGGTCCTTATTCATGCTAGGCATATGCTCTACCTTTGAGCTACATGCCTAGCCCTTTTTTATGTTGTGATCCTCCTGCTTCAGCTTCACTAGTAGCTGAGCGTAGAGGGGTACACCATCTCCTGCAACTCCTTTTTGGTTTGTGATGAAGGCCTCATTACATAGGTATGATTAATTACATTATTGGTCATGAGTCATCAGTTCAACATTTAGCCCTTCATCCCTCCCAGGAAGTTGCAGGGTAGGACTGAAAGTTCTAAACCTCTAATGATATGATTGGTTCCCCCTGGCAACTAGCCTCCATCCCAAGGTTTTTCTGGTGCCATGTCATTAGTTGTATTATTAACATACCAAAAAAGCACTAATTAAGACTTTTAGGAGCTGGGTCAGAGATTATATATGTACCTCTTTTTATATCACACAAGGTAGTACAAAGCTTCATGGAGTTCATGCCTCTAATTTCTTTGAATTCATTCCATTGAGAAATTTTACTGTGTTCTTTTAATTGTAATAGGAATATCAACTTAAGTTTATTGAAAGAAAAAAGCTTCTGCCGTGCTTTCGTACTAGGAGTATAGTTTTTAGCTCCAATTAAAAGAACAAAAAATGTTATATTGGTAGAACCTTTTGATAGTAACCGTTCACTGATTATAGGGAAGAAAATCAATATTTGAAAACTAATTTAAAAACCAGAATGTAATTTCATTTATAAATCTTTAATTTTTTACTCAGTATTTTACCATCTGACATAATTCTTCTTAGTAATGCTATATACTAAATGGCTTCAGTTATGCTGTAATTGACCTTTTGATCATGAAATCTCTCTTGGTGCTTGGTTAGTTATCTGGTGAAAATTACACACATGATTTTTGAATACACTTTCCTGAAAAGAATTGCATCTGAGACATAATTCTTCTACCCCTTTTGGGTCATATTGTTAAAGATGGTGTGTATATCTTTGTAAAGATAACTTTCACATTAATGAGTTCAGTTAATGTCTATTTATGATACTGTCTAGCTGGTATTTTCGGTTTAGAAATTTTAAATTGGTGGTTTTTAAAGGACTGATATCACCATTCTAAAATGTAAATAAAAATAAATGTAAGGATGCTTTCTTTTATACTGAACATAACAGCACTGTAAAGAAAAAGAGTTTTATTATTCTAAAGGAAGAAAGATATTGGCCAATGGAATGGGTTAGATATAGTTATTTAAAATTCTATTTTTTGTTTTTTTAAGTTAGAAAATGGGGTAAAGTTACTAGATGGATGTACACTGTGAGGCTCATATAGTATATACATTTTAACAGCTGAGTATTTTCCAATTTAATTATTGTCTGAAGTAGATTTTACTTCAAAACTAGAAAACAAATTTTCTTGTAATGATACCAAATTTTGTTGGGCTGAATGAGTTAGATTGCCAACCAAAATTAGTCAAAATTTACCAGAAACATTGTGTCATAGTTATTTTCTTCTTGCTGTGACAAAGTACCCATATCCATCACTTAAGGGAGGAAAGATTCTTATTTTAGTTTGAGAAAGTCTCACCCAGTTGGTCCATGGGCAGCCAGCAAGGGTGGAACCCCATCACAGAGGCTAGAGAGCTGCTCACTCCTTTTTAGACAGAAAGCCAAGCAAAGCAGGAGCTACTTGAAGTCTGGAGACTAAGGCCAGTCTAGAACTTTCCTGGGAAGAATATGTAACAATGTCTCTTCTTCCTTTATTTAACTCAAACTGCCAGTTGGGTCCCCCACCCCAGTATGGGTGTCCCTCCCTCACTTCCTGGCCTACAAGTTAGTAATACACACCTCATAGCTGTGCCATAGGTGGCCTCCCAGTCTCAGCAAGTTGACACAGTCCCTCCAGGTCTCATGCTCCAACAACACATGGTTTCGTAGATATCCCACTACATCAAAGTACATGAGGTTTTTCCAGGACACTGCAGATCCAAACCATAGCACACTGTAATAGTGCTGATTAATATAGCCTCAGGCTGCTATTGTATTTGAAAATCAGTCAGAATGCCTCAACTGTTAAAGGAGGATGGACCTTGTATGATGTATAGAAAGGTCATCATTGAAGATAAATTTATGCCTTTTGAGTAGATTAAATGAATATAATTTTTAAAATGATGCAAAAGATTTGAGTTTTTTATGTGTAAGATGTTATTTCTTTAGCAAGCATATTTTACTAATAGATATAATACTTTTGTAGTTGAAATGAACTTTAAAGTTTGTCTATTTAAAATTCTCATTCAAAACAGGAATCTTTTACTGTAATACTTATCTATAGCCTATTGCATTGAAACTTGAAAAGATGTGGACATACATAATTTAGAATAACTGGGCATGATGGGTAAAATTTGAGTATTGGATATTTTAAACCTTAATTTTTATTTTTATCTGTTGATTTCCATTAGTTGAAAATTGGAAGTTTCTGTAATATGTAAGTAATTGCAACTTGAAAAATACTTGATGACTTGAAACTGTAACTCTGCTTTTCGTTTTTGGCAGTGTCAGCACTTTTAATGCCTATACTTCCCCTTTTCACAATATTTAACATGTGACTTTGACCAGTAAAAATACAATCACGAAAGAAGATAGCTAACTTATTTAAATCTCCTAAGGCTGCCCTAGGATTCACTGGCCTAGTTTTATGCAACATGTTTGATGTATTGAAGAAATTTATGAAGGCAAACAAAGTGTTAGCAAATTCCTCAGTTACCTTATTTTTTTGAAGTCAGAGGAAGAAAATTCATACGAAAGGAGAGAGGTAGAAAAACTTACATCATGGCCAAAGAAAAGATCCTGTGTATAGAGGGAATATGCAGAGTTTGGGAGAACAACAAAAAGGACCAAGAGGGAGAGCATAACTATTCAGGAATGGGAACGGTGCAGCTGTGGGTAGCCAAAGGAAGGGCAAATTAATGGGTCAGTGTAACTTGACATTCTTGCTTAATTATGAATCTTAAATAGGCCTTCCTCCTTAATCCCTTAAGGATGAATGGCTTTCTTTTTGTTAGATACAACTAGGGAATTCTTAGTGTTCAAATGCCATTGAAATACTGTTATCATAGATTTACCATAGAACAAGGTTGGTCACTTAATGTTTAATTTTAGAATACTTAATATTAACTCTTGCTATCTAGCTAGATTGTTTTAATCACACTAGTCCACTGAGTAGAATGCATTTTCGTTACTACTTAATGCAAATTAAAGCATTTTGGTTTGTTACAAATGGAAATGTTTTTTCATGTTCTCTAAAGACTTGGATTTAAAACATACTTCTGGAAATTGTCACAACTACTATTTATACTGTAGAAGGTATATTTAATATATATCAAATAATGTGGGAATTTTGTCCCTTTACGAAAATTTAATCGTATTCAGAGAAAACAACACAAGTCAGCAGTTTTTGAAAAGCTGCTGGGAACAGTACCAGTACTGTACTTACTTGGCCAGGTGCTGAGAATGTGTTATTGAAGCTGCAAATGTTTGATTATAACAAAATGGAATAGACTTTTTAGTGATATAAATTGACATATAGTATCCTTTCACATTTTTGTATTCTTTTTTGGGGGGCGGAGGGGATAGGGTTTCACTTTGTAGTCCAGGCTGGTCCTGAATTCACTAAGTTGTACATGCTGGCCTGTAACAGCAATCCTCCTGCCTCAGCTTTCCAAGTGCTGGGATTACAGGTGTGTGCCACCACACCTGGTTTATGTGGTATTGAAGAATGAACTCAGGGCCTTGTGCATGCTAGGCAAGTGCTTTAACCACTGAGCTATGTCCCCAGTCCTTATTTTTTTGTTTTTATTATGTAATATTTGATGTACTAAAGACTAGATAGAAGATGATAATCATTATTTATCATGTGTAGTGATATACATAAGATATTTTATGTTATATTTTATGTTATATTTGGAATATAAAATGTAATTTAGGAAGTATAATATTAAAAGGAATACTTATAAACCTACCATCCAATTTAAGAACTAGAAAGTTACCAGTACTGTTCAAATGATCATTGTTTTTAACTACTCTGGTACCTTCTCTTCAGAGATAGCTACTGAGGCTGGAGGAATGGCACAGTGGTGAAAGTACTTGCCTAGAAAGCACAAGGCCCTGAGTTCATTCCCCAACACTGCTGAAGGCAGGCATGTTGGTGCATGCCTGTAAGCCCAGCCCTTGGGGAGGCTGAGGCAGGAGGATTGCCATGAGTCCAAAGCTAGCCTGGCCACATAGTAAGTTTGAGACCAGCCTGGGTTATAACACTCTTTCAAATAAATAAATAAATATCCAACCAGAAATAAAACAACAACAACAAACAAAAATAGGAGATAACTACTGAGAAACATTTTATTTTTACATTTATTTAAAAATCTTTGAGGTAGGAAGGTGACTGAGCCTAGGAGTTTGAGGTCAGCTTGGGCAACAGAGTAAGACCCCATCTTAAAAAAAATTACTCTCTGGGGCTGGAGGAATGGCACAGCAGTTAAAGTGCTTGCAAGGCCCTGAGTTCAATTTCCCAGCACATAAAGCCAGGCATGCTAGCACATGCCTATAATCCCAGCATTCAGAAGGCAAGATAGGGGGATTGCCTTGTATCCCAGGCCAGCTTGGGCTACAAAATGAGTTTAGGGTCAGCCTGGGCTACAGAATGAGACCCTGTCTCAAAAAAAATTACTCTCTCTGCTAACTATGTATATTAATGTACATCACAAGAGATATATTCTTTTTTGTAGCTATATTCTTAATATACTACCTAGTGTTGTTTTTGAGCTTGATAATAAGAGTATATTTAAAATTCTTCTACTACTACTCTTTGTCAGAGACAGATTTTTGCAGGTAAATGAACACAACTTGAGACCATCATGCTTAGTGAGTTAAACTCAGAAGGTTAAATATTACATGATTTCTCTAATATGAGAAACCCAGAATACAGCATTTTAATAGAAGCAGATGGGTGTGATAGTGGGCGTCAGGGGGAAGGTGGGGTGCGGGAGGACCACAAGATGGAAGGGGAAGAACTGTGATGTTGACACAATATAAATATGCACAGAATTCTCAAGCTCAACATAACTGTTGTGTATTGCACATATATATATATATATCCTAATAAAAATGGGAAAAAATAAAATTCTTTTGCTGTTGCTTTCCTTCCATTATTTCTAAGAAATTCATTTATGCTACTGTGTAGAGCTATAACTGATCCACTTGTACCGTGGTGTTGCAGTTAGGATCTGGAGTGTCCCCCAAAAGCCTCATGTATTTTGATGGAACCATGTGATGTTGGTGGATTGGGGTCTGGTCTGGAGGGGTGGATTACAGTTAAGTTAGGATTAACGGTGTGTAGTGGCCACACCTGGATGCGGGAGGGACTGGTTACTGGGCGGAGACCTGAAAGGATACATAAGCGGGAGACCTGAAAGGATACATAAGCGGCACCTGCTTTCCTGGAGGACTGGGACTAGTCTCAACTAGCCTCATCTTGTCTTCCTGTTTGTTCGGGAAAGCTGCCTCCACCTCTCTGTGCCATGTACTTGGATTGTTGCTGGCCACCCCTGAATGGACTGTGACCTTCGAGACTGAGCTAAAATAAACCTTTCCCTTCCTAAGTTTGTGGGTGTCGGGTATTGAGTCACAGCAACGAAAAAGTAACTAAGACATATGTTATAATATTTTATTGTGTGGCTGTTTCATAATTAATTTATCCATTTCTTGGTGATAGATATTAGAATGATGCATTAAATGTTAATGTGTGTGTTTTATCTAGGTGCATGATGTTCCCTTCTATGCATGTGTGCATATATGTGTTGGATGTGTGAGTGTGTAAGCATTTCAGAGTTTCTCTAAGGTTAATACTTTGAAATAATATATGGTTCTAAGCATTAGTATTTAATAATTGGAACAATCCCTAACTCCAACAGCTTAATAAAGAAACTGGAATAGAGATGATGTTAGATACCCAAGAGGCCACATAGATAGCAAGTGGCTGAACAAGTTCAGATTTTTGTCTGACTTTAAGACCAGATTCTTGCTCAGTGTAGTATTACTGCTTGCACATAATTCCAGCAGTCTAGGAAGCTGAGGCAGGAGAATTGTTAAAGTCGAGTCCAGCCTAAGCAATTTAGTCACTTAATGAGACTTTTTTCAAAAAAAAAAGAAAGAAAGAAAGAAAGGAAAAGGGCTGAGGATGTGAAGGCCCTAGGTTCAATCCCTGGTACCTTATGCTATTTAAAAATAAAAAGAATATGTATTTTTTTCTTTGTAGAGCTAGATTAAACACAAGAGTTTCACATTGAGTACATCCCCAGCCTCCCCAGGCCCTTTTTCTAATTTATTCTGAGACAGGGTCTCACTAATTCCTTCAATTACCCAGGCTGGGCTCAAGTTGCAATCCTCCTGTCGGCCTCCCACCGTGTTGGGATTACAGGAGTATACCACTACACCTGGCTAGGATTCTTGACTAGGAAGCTGTTTGGCCTTTTTTTTTTTTTTTAAGTGTGCATAACTAGGTTTAGAGATGCCTTAATAGAGTGTTTTTTTAGTGTGAAGGTTTCAGGTGTAGATCTCTTTTAAAGAATAAAATCTATGTGAATACTAATAAAAACTATTGCTGCCATGAAGCTAGAGTTCATTTTTCTAAATTTATGCTCTGTGAACCTGAACATATGGCTTCCATTCTGAAGGTCACAAGGTGCTGCTCACACCCAGCCAGCCATCTGTGTTCTAGGCAGAAGGTTATGGGGGGAAGGGCAGAAGGCCAAAGGGTAATGACTTCCATCGGTATCGGATTGGCTGGCTCTGTCAGTAAGAAGCGCCATTTTGTTGGGAACATTCTGCCCTGAATTTTATGGGAATTTTGTTAAGAAAAAGAGGAGACATCTTGGATCATCATCTAGCTGTTTCTGCACAATGACATCAAGCCCAGGTGAAGAAATATATCCCTCTTCAGTTTGCCAAAAATGATATTATCCTTGTTTGTCTTTAGTTATTGAGAATTGTGTTTATAAAAACTTGTTTCTACATGTAATTAATAATTAGGGTGAACCATATAAACTTTGAATTTGTTTTTACGTTATTGCAACGTATGAGTGCCTAGAAGTAAATGCAGGGATTGAGGGGAAAAAAGATTTCCCAAAGATGAAGTGATTTAATGTGTTAGAGGAATTCAAACAGGAGACTGGAAAGAGTAATAGAATAGAAGCAGATCAGGCATAACTTGAAACGAGAGGATGGTAAGTAAGGGAATCTGGCCCAGGCAGGTGGAAGTTGCCAGGGAAAAGATGCTCTGAATATTTCTTGGAATTGGGAAGTCTGGAAGGTACTAAAGAAACTAGAAGGCATTGAGGATTAGTGTTATCTACTTCTTGACATCAGTCTATGGAGAAGCACGCGACTGCCTCCTCATGCGTAGAGAAAAAAACCTACTTCATATTTGAGATATAAACAAGGGTAGTTAGAAAAAACAAAACAAAATTACACTGGGTCAAATTGAATTGCGAATGAGACCTTATAATTTACTAACTGATGTTCTAAAATAATTTTTTCCTTTCCTGGAGCCAGGGAATCTCTTTTTTCTAGTTATCAATGTGGTATATATTTCTAAATCTGTAAAATACAGAGAGGAAGGGAATACATCCCTTCACAGGAAGATAACCAATTATCTTGTGGTATTCAGTACTATATATTTTTGGAGGAAGTGTTGCTGGGGATTGAACTCAGGGCCTCTTACATGTTAGTACAAACTACCACTAAAGTACACCCCCAGTTACTAAGTAGTATATTTTTAAACACACACACTATATCCAAAATGATGGTATTATCATAGAAGTACTGTGTGTATTTCAAAGAAAAATATTTCTAGATAAGGGATATTAATCTAGAAGTTATTCTCTTCTTTTTCCCATTTTTTCTTTTGTATACATTTCTTACATAAATTGAGATAAGATAAAAATTTACCTTGTGTTTTCCTGGAAACTGTTAGAAAAAATTTCACTCAGGACCTCAGCTGTGATCTCTGTACCATTTAATTTAGGAAAAGTTGACAGAGTGGTGTAGGGTAAGAATGAGCATGAGTATCCACCCTGTGGCTATTTAATGGTAGTGGGACAGCTGAGGTCATCACCATCATTATCTGTATGGGCTCTGGCACTAGGAGGGTAAAATATTAATTATATGTTTGTTTTCTTAGAGAAAAGACATAGACCAGCTGGGCAGCTCACAAGTATGTATTTTAGCCATCTTGTAAATCACTAAGTGTAGTATTTAGGATTGTACTTTTAAGCTCTGAAAGTCCTAAATGACTTATTTTGAATCATTTTCTGATTTGATATTTCAGGTAATATATAAGTTAAATGTTACTGTTATAACTTTTCCAGTCTTTTCATATGATCTAAAATTGTAAAGATTTGGGATAATTTTGCATACATCATACACACACACACATACACGCACACTAGTTCACTGTATACTCTAATGGGCCCCTTACACTCATTACCCAGCTTGGACAATGGCAACTCATGGTGAACCTTATTTGTTTCTGTGGCCACCTGATTTTTTCCACCTGTGTTATTTGGAAGCCAATCTTAGAAGTCATATTGTTTTCACTGCACATAACTTGCTGTTTTTCTAAAGATACCCTAAAAGTAACTATAACATTACATCTAAAAGAGTAATGATACTTAATATAGAATACCTTTTAGTGTTTAAATTTCCAGTAGTCTTTTTTCTAATGAAGATTGCATTAGTGCTCATTTAATGAGTACTTAATACAAAATCTTTTCAATGAGGAAACATGCCTTATTTTTTTATTATTGGTTAACTGTTATTTTCATCATATTGAATTAGTGGAAAATAGGTGGGCACTTTCGTCGAGCCAAAGTTCTTAAAATTTAGCATGTATTAAAGCCATTTGGAAGGTTTATGAAGAGAGTGCTAGGCACTATCCCCAGCGTTTCTGGCTCAGTATCTCAGGGTTTCGTGTGAAATTTGCTTTTCTAACAAGTTTCTAGGTGACATTATTTGGCTCAAGTTTAAGAGTTGGCATTAGAATCACCTTTGAAATTTTTATAAAAGCAGTCTTGAAGATATCAGATGTATGTATATTTTTAAAGTAAAGATAAGAGTTTATTTAGGCCAGAGTACCCTGTCAGGGAAGACAGTGAGCCAGTTTCCCAGCTATAGTTTTAACATATTTCACAGTGATTGTGTTAAATACCCCAGGTTGAGAAACACTGATATTGTTTGTAGATATTTTTCTCTATAATTTCATTTATTTTTCATTTTAAAATATTACAGGCTTTTATATTATTTTAAATGAGGCAAATGATTGAGGAGAACTACTTGTTTAATGTTGTGCTGCTTGTCATTGTTGTAGGAGACAAAGTAAAAGGAAAGTGTTAAATAACAAAGAGCCATTGGCGCTTGTCCTGGACAGTCAGTGATAATGTTCTTGTTTGCATCAAAGCCTAGTTGCTATTTTAAGATTATTAATTTTTCCCACAGGGAAACTGAAAATAGTTTTTGGCCTGGGGTTACTGTTCCTCAGAAGGAAGCCCCTTTGTTTAGCATTAGACGCCGAACTTTTCTTTGACCGACAGATGTGTGAGCCAATAAGTGATGACATTTCAGTCATATTTAGAGAAGAATATTACAGATTAGATGTGCCAATTTAGTGTCGCATGAAATCTTAAGTTCCTGGTAACCATATCTAAGGAGAGGCTTGAACTTCATGCAATATATTAATACTTCTTTATACTTCATATGTCTTCTTATTTTAAAGTTTAAAAATCTTTATCAACTTGAAAAATATGTGGAAGGATTCAACATCCCATGTTCAGCTTAGTTCAAAAACGCATTTATTAAGTAATCCCTATTTATCCTTGGGAAGAAGATGAAGTAGATACAGATCCAATTCAAGGAGCCCATTCTTTCTCATGAAGTGATTTTTCCACCTTGACTTTCAACCTTAATTAGTAATCATTAATTGTTGAGACTGCTTTGAAAGGTAAAACATTCTAGTGGCTTTTCATGTGGTAGTTATTGCAATTTTAGTTATTATTGATGAATAAAATGCATGATAAAACTATTACACACTAGTAAATTTGTAAAGTCTTGATTTTACTAATCGTAATAGTATATATGTATGTTTGAAAGAGTAGTATGTAGGTTGAGCACCCCGATCTGGAAATTCAAAATCTAAAATACTGCCAAATCTAAAACTTTTAAAGTGCTGATTTGACATCACAAGTGGAAAATTTCATACCTGACCACAGGTGATGCATTACAGTCAAAATGCAAATACATTAAAAATATTGTATAAAATTGTTTTTCAGGCTCTTTATGTAAAGTATGTATATGAGAAGTGACTGTCATGTTTAGACTTGGGATCCATACCCAAGATGCTTCATTATGTATATGAGCATTTACCAAAATTAAAAAAACCCTGAAATCTGAAACACTTCTGTTTTGTATTGTGTATATGGGATATCCAAATATATACTGAAGTTTTTATTTAATTTATAAGCAGTATTGGTGCATATGACTTTTCAACCCCCTTTTGTAAACTTCAACCCCTCTAAGGGTCCCTAGCCTTTGCTTTCAGCGAAATAGTTATTGTTGTTATTAGTGACACACTTGCTAACACAAGCATCCTGGTCAGTTAAAATGGGTATTTGTACAAGAGGGAGGGATCTTTTGTTTATATTGCCCTCGTGGGGCAGGGGCAAGTCTGTCTTCCTGCTTGAATTGTGCTTGTAAATTCATAAATTAGTTCAGCAAGTGAGTTGGGTTTTTCCTTTACAGCATTGTGCTTTATTTTGTGGCTTGACTGTCTTCAGTTTACTGAATGGGTACAGGTGGGGACTTGACACATTAATGACAAGCTGTGGATAAGACTAAGAGAGATAATGAGAGATGATGCTGGGTGGAATCAGAGGAGACTGGACAGGGAAGGGAATGCAGGACAGGAGCCAGAACCTGCTTATAGATATTGTTTTTCTTGGACTGGAGGAATGGCACAGCAGTTAAAGTGCTTGCCTTGCAAATGTAAGGCCCTAGGTTCAATTTCCCAGCACCACAAAGCTGGGCATGGTGGTGTATGCCTGTAATCACAGCACTCAGGAGGATGAGGCAGGAGGATTGCCAAGTCCAAGGACAGTCTGGGCTCCATAGTGAGTTCAGGACCAGCCTAGGCTGCAGAATGAGACCCCTGTCTCAAAAAAATAAAAAAGGTATTGTCTGTCTTTATTATCTTCGGGAGCACTATTATTCTGCCTAAAAACTATGCCTTTACAGAAAAATTAGAGTGAACTGTTATATAACAAATACCATGACTTTTGCTGTAATTTGCGGGCAACATTTTTATTGGTAAATGTCATTTACTTACTAAAGCTTGTTTTAGGGCTGTGTTCACAATTTTACTGTTTCAAATGAGTTGTTTCCTTTCTGGCAATTAGATGTGTATGCAATAAGAGAAAAGGATGGATCAGTCTGTAGTCACTGTTGTGAGCCAGTTGCAGCTGCCATGTGAAGTGCTTTCATTTAGCTGTTAAAATCTTTTGAAGGCTTGCATGTGTAAAATATTCCTAATTTGTTAGGAACACACATGGCTGTGTGTGTATACATGACATTGTGTGGTAGGCAGTTCTTTATTAGAAAAATATAGATCCCCATGGGGTACTAATTACAGCTTTGGCTAGCAAACTGCAGAAACACAAATAATAAAGGCAAGGGAAAATACAAAGAAGAGAGCGGGAGAGATCTGGGTTTTGCTCTTTTACACCTCCAGCATAAATGAGACATGCTGTGAGTAAACACAGCTGTATGGAAAATTAGTTTTGAAGATTCGAAAATAAATAACTGCCAGCTTGTTCAGTAGATCTGTGCTACATGTTTCCAAGAATAAGAACTTTTTTTGAAGCTAGATAACTGTCACAGTTTGGCCTGTCTCTTGAAAGCTGACGAATTAATTTTGTTGTTATGGTAGTGTTGTAAGCAGTATTTCTAACAACAGTATTTTTGTTACTGATTCAGTAACAATCATTGTTTCTCTAACATAAATCATAAACTTTAGAAATTTTATTACAGAATGACACGTAAGGTTTTAATATTTTTATTTTAACAAGATAATTTTCAGTAGGAATTTAGAATGTTATTTTTGAGCATGTACCGTAAAATATCTCTGATTGGGTACAGTGAGAGAGATAGATATTCAAATACAAATAAAGCTTATCTTCAAGGAGCTTACAGTCTAGTAGTATACCTGAAGTAATAGAGGACAAAGTAGAATTTAAGGAAATGCTTTAAATCCAAAGAGTGAAAGAGAAATCACTGTGGGCTGGTGTTCAGGGAAGACTACCTGTTTCACCTGAGATTTGAACTTGGCTTTTAGTAGCAATAAGAATCCTACAAGCAAGTCATAAAGAACACATTTCTTTATAAACTCTGGACTTTATTTAATGTAAAGAATGGGTGGCAGTATGGTTGAGTCTCATGTTAAGTCAGCTTTTTTTTAGGGGCTTTTGTACTAACACTTGAATTGATAATGGGCAGTGTATCTTGTAGATATATGTAACATCTTTCAGATCTGACTTTGGTAGAATACTACTGGCTGTAGGAAAAGCCTTTTCCCTGAGTCATCCTATGCTGTGGAAGAGAAATAGTTTTTAAACATATTCCTAAGTGTGCCTGTTTGATGTTGTCAATGGCAGATTGCTTCTAGTTTGTTTTCCCTCCTATCGATGTAGAGACTGTTAAAATAAAGAGAATGATAGGGAAAAAAATAGACTGTGTAATCTGCCTAACAGCTACAATATCTTTATATTGATCCATTGTTTTAAAGAATGAGTCTTTAGGGCTAGAGGAAGAGCACAGAGGTTAAAGCAGTTAACGTAGCAAGCTCGAGGCCCTGATTTTGATTCCCCAGCACCATTGAAAGCTGTGCATGGTGGTATGTGCCTGTAATCCCATCATTTGGGAGGCTGAGGCAGAAGGATTGCTGTGAGTCCACGGCCAGCCTGGGCTCCATAGTGAGTTCAGGATCAGCTTGGACCGCAGAGTGAAACCCTGTCTCAAAATGAAACAAAACAAAACAACAACAACAACCCCCCCCAAAAAAAAAAAAACTAAAACAAAACAAAACCAAAAAACCCCCCAGTTTCAATGAATATTTACTGTTGTGGGCTTCTCCCCCAATTATTTGTATCTTTTGCATACAACTGTGGTTTGATTCTCCTCACCTTTTACTTCAATTAAATTTAATGTTTGTCTTAGTTATTTTCTCATTGCTGGGACACTCACAACTTAAAGGAGATAAGGTTTATTTTAACTCACAATTCGAAGATCTCATTCAGTGTATGTGTGGATGGAAGGGCTTGGTGGAGCAGCCTGGTGGAAGACAGCTGCTCCCCTATCTCTTTATGGCCAGAAGCAGAGAGAGAAGTCAGTAAGGAGCGGGGTTGGGGATATATCCTCCAGGTCACACCTTCAGTGATACACCACACCCTCAGTGATTCGCCCTTCCTGACCGGTCCCACTGCCTAGAGCACAGGACATCCCAAGACTAAGCCACTTGATCCGAACCCACAGACCCAAACCATGACACTATTAAAATCCTGGCAGATTCATTTCTGCACTGTTTGAATTTTCTAACCATGAGCCTGAATTACTTTTTAAAAATGAATCATCAGGTATTACATATTCAGTGGGATTGGATTATTTTTATATTCATTATGTTAAAAATCGATGCTTTTAAAACACTGTCACCTTTGAGGAAAACCTATGTCATTTGAAGAATGGACTAGCCAATCCCTTAATGCAGGCCTGTGTCTCGGTACTCTGGGAGGCTGAGGCAGGAGGATTACAAGTTTGAGCCTATCTTGGGCAATTTAGCAACTTAATGAGACCTATCTCAAAATTGACTGTTGCTCAGTGGTTAAAGCGCTTGCCTAGTATGTGCAAGGACCTGCGTTCGATTCCTCAGCCCCACATAAAAATTAGCCGGGCATAGTACATACTTTCAATCCCAGCACATAAGAGGGTGAGACAGGAGAATTCCTGTTGTATCCAGCTACTTTGCTCATTTCTAATTTTGGAGTTATGCCTAACTATAGGATTTGTTTCCTCAGCCTTGTCTTCAAGGTCTGAAATTCTGTCCTCACAGTATCTGAATTAACTTCCCCTGTTTTCAAATGTATTTTTCATATCCTGAATTTTAGCTAGATTTCAAAACTTCTGCTTCTCTATCAAAATGTTCCTTCATATCTTGCATTTCCTTATTTATCTCAGCCAACTTTTTATTTGTGGCTTTTATATGTTCAGTAAGCTTTGTACCCATGAGGACCACTATTTGTTTAGTAAGTTTCTCTCTAAGCTTGCTGGTTATTGCTTGCATTTCTTGTTTGAACTGGCTGTTTGACTTACTTGTTTTTTTGACTTCCTTCCCTATGAGTTCCACTATTTCAGGCCTATTACATTAGTTTATGGGGTCTCAGACTTTTCTGTGGGTGTCCTGTTGCCTTGTCTTCTTCTCATGTTTCTGTTGTTGAGGGACTTCACTTTAAAGGCCTGGCTGAGAGGTTTCTTTGAAGGTGTCAGGGGGAGCCATAATTCCTCCAAGTTCTGTGCTGGAAGTAGGCAGTGAGGGAGGACCAGTGGCCGCTAAGCTGTCAAGATCACACCCAGCCCCTCGGTAAAGCTCTCCTGCCTGTCCTGGCCTCCTAGCCCCAAGGGTGGGGCTCTGCACCCATTGGAGGTGTTCCTACTATTACCCCTGAACTTCTGTGGCCTTTCCTCTCTGCAACTGTCTCTTGTGCCAGTCTCTTCCTAGGCACTGTATAAGAGTGACCCCCCCCCCCCCCCAAAAAAAAAAAAAAACAACTCTAATGTGCTCTTCTGAGCCTGCTTTTATTCTAAACAGTTCAGTCTTGGGCTCTCTCTCTCTTTTTTTTTAATGGCGCCTGCTTACTTCACTGCCTGTTATGGCTACAGAGCCTTGTTTCTGAACTAAGCTCTGGGAGGCCTTTTCTAGGGGAAGCTTGCATTGCACTTGTAATTTACACTACCCACAGACTTGGTTTTGGAGGCTGGGGCTACCAGCTGCTGTCAGTTCCCACTGCTCCTGGATCCACACCTCGTTCAGAGGTTTTGGGCTCCTGGCTTTCCTCCATCTGCAGATGCCAGAGAATCAGGCCACTTTCAGTCATCTTGAAACAGCTTCCTGGGCTGCTCTTTTCCTCTGCTCCTGATGTGTCTTCGGGATTTCTGTTCTTCCCGTGGTTTCCTTTCTATTGCTGGGTCATTCCTTCCTCTCCTAGCTAAGTTGAGTGGCCATTTTTAATTGTAATCTCAACTTTGTATGTGAGTCCACAAGGAGACATTGCATAGCTCTATTACTTGGCCACCATCTTCTTAATTTTATTTTTATTTATTTATTTTCTTTTGAGACAGGGTCTTGCTAAGTAGTCTAGGCTGGCCTTGAACTCTAGGTCTTTCTGCCTCAGCCACCTGAATGCCCAGATTACAGGGATATACCACAACACCTGGCTGACTTTTGAGGTTTTAAGATAAATGACTTTAAATGAATAAGGTGTTAAGTGTTACTGAAGTGTTTTTATATTTAGAGAGTATCCTGCTGTATAAATAAGCAACAATCTTAAAAAAGAATTAGTAAGGCTAGAGTTGGGAATGTAGCTCAGTAGTAGAGCATTGGCGTAGCATGCGCAAGGCCCTGGGTTCTCTCACTAGCATCACAAATGACAGACATAGAAGGAAAGGAGACCATAATTTGTAGACTGGCTATGTTTTCTCATGAACACCGTATTATGAAGTGATTGACAGACTTGTTGAGTGGAGGAAAAAATGGCACACCAAAGCTAAAGAACATTGATTTAATGAGAGTAAACCAGGCTGGGATTCCCAACACCTGGCTTTATAGTTCTAGTGTTAACCGTGTAGGACCTTGACCTGGTAATGTCACTCTGTCATTGTTTAGTGATAAAGTGGGCATAATAGCTGTTCTGTCCGCTTCAACAGTGAGGTAACAATTGAGTTAACTGTGTCCTTTCATGTGTATGGTAATATAAATCATTTGTCAGGAATACATGCATTAACAGTTATACTTTCATAAAAGAAAGAAAAATTCAACTTAATATCAATGCAAATTACTATTATCATTCAAGTTTAATTCTTTCAGATTCAGAAACTTTATGATGCATTTCAGGGATTTAGAGCACAGGTGTAAAATTCCCGAGACCCAAACTAGTGTTAGTCTTTGGCTTTGGAAGGTCCTTGGCCCAGGAGAGGATAAACAGCAAGTGGAGAGTATGGGCAAAGCTCCACCTCCTGTCAGCAGGCTCCTCTTAGGCTCCAGTACTGCTGCTGATTGATGGGAGGCGGAGCTTCGCTCCTCACTCTCCTGCTGCTACTCACCATTTCAAAGCTCTCCTCCAGACACCTAGTCTATAAATTGTATACACTCCCTTCCTGATCCTTGGGAGAAGGGCCTTCAACTAAACTGGTCCCTGGTGACAAAAAGGTTGAGGACCACTGGTTTAGAGGAATCAAATTTCACTGCTTTTGTGAAAGAGCAAACTGGTTCTTCCTGTATCTGGAAACCCATCATGAGTTAATATCTTTTTTGACAAGGGTGACTTTAGTATGTATGCTGTTAATATTTTTTTGGGTTGTGTTGTGTTGCTTTGCAATACTGGAGGTTGATCCCGGGGACTGAATTACATCCTTATCCCTTTTTTATTTTTATTTTGAGATAGCGTCTCACCAAGTCACTAAATTGTCTAGGCTAGGCTTGAATATATATTCCTCCTGCCTCAGCCTTCCAGAGTGCTAGGATGACAGGCATGTGCCATTATGCCAAGCCCCTGTTGTTGGTAATTTTTAAGTTGGCTTTTGCTCTTCTTTATAAGTAGATTTCTCTAGTTGATATTTAGATTTTTGTTTTTAATGGAGATGTAATTACAGATGATAAACTGATTTTACATGACGGTGTCCAATTAGTGGTTTTTTTAGTATATTCAAAAGTTGTATAATCATCATTACTACTGGCAGCCCATTTCCATCACCCCAGTAAGAAAGCCTCCACTCGCTAGCAGTCATTCCCTATTTTTCCTTTACTTAGCCCCTGGCAACCACTAATCTGTTTTTTGTTTCTATGGATTTGCCTTTTCTGGATATTTCATATAAACAAAATTATACAATAATATATATTCTTTCGTGTCTGCTTCTTTCATGTAGCATAATGTTTAGATTCATCCATGTAGTATCTGTTGTACTTGATGTTTTTATATCACTGAATAATATTTTATTGTATAATTATGTCTTAGTTTGCTTATCTATTTATCAGTTGATGGGCACTTGGGTTGTTTCTATCTTTTGGCTATTAGAAATAATATTGCCATGTGTCTTCCTTTTTCGTTGCTGTGACTCAGTACCTGACATCTACAAATTTAGGGGAGGAAATGTTTATTTTAGCTTGCAGTTTCAGAAGGTCTCAGTCCATTCAGGGGCGCTGACAGCAGTGGAAGTACATGGCAGAGGCAGAGGCGGAGGCAGCTTCTCATGACATCACAGATAGGAAGCCAAGTCAAGACAAGTTGAGACTAGTCCTCCAAGGAAGGCAGGAAGCAGCTAATATATCCTTCTAGGTTTCATCCTAGTGATCAGTCCCTCCTGGATCCAGGTATGGAAGGTGTGGTAAACCCCCACTACACGCCAATAATCCAGTTTACATGCCTGTAATCCACCCCTCCAGACTAGGCCCCAATCTCCCAGTAGCATATGGTTCTACAGACAATCCATAACATTCAAATACATGAGACTTGGGGGGACATTCTATATCCAAACCACAATACCATGACTATTCATATACAAGTTTTTATGTGAACACGTTTTTAATTCTCTTGAGCGTATAGGTAGGAATGGAATTTCTGGGTAATATAGTTACCACATTTTAGTTACTTTTTGAGGAACTGCCAAACACTGTTTCCACAGTGGTTGTATGGTACCTTTACATTCCACCAGCAATGTATTGGGAGTACTGTTCTCCTTACATCTTCATCAACGATTGCTTATTTATTTAAATTATAGTTATCCATCAGAGTTTTGAGTGGCATTTCACTAAGTCCTAGTAATGCTCAACACTTTTTCTCCTCTCTGGAGCACTGGAGACAGAACTCAGGGATTTGTCCATGCGAGGCAAGTGCTTTGCCACTGAGCTACGTGTACCGCCTGTCCTATTTCTGTGTATTTTGTGACCACTGTGTATCGCCCTTGGAGAAGTGTCCATTCAAGTCCTTTGCCCATTTTTAAATTGGGATATTTCTCTTTTTATTATTGTTTTATTAGAGTTTTTAAATCCACTCTGTAGTCTATATTTTATCAATGTATGATCTGAGATATTTTCTCTCATTTTATGCATAGTATTTTTCACTTACTTCATATTATTCTTAGAAACATAAATATAGGCCAGCGTGGGCTACATAGCAAGTTCAAGACCAGTCTAACTAGACTGCAGAGCGAGATCCTGTCTCAGAAAAAGAAAGAAAGAAACGTAAATGTAAAAATTTTGAAGCAGTCTAGTTTTCTGTTTTCAATGGTTATTTTTGTTGTAGTTGTCTTATCTAAAAACTGTTCCCTCATTTAAAATCATGACAATTTACACCTACGTTTCCTGTTGAGTGTGTTTGTAGTTTTAGCTTCTGTAGTTAGAGTTGGTAAATTTTGAGTTAATTTTTGTGTATGGTATGAAGTGTGGGTTTAAATTGATTCTTTTGCATGTGAATATCCTGATGTTGTTCTTGTAGCAGAACCATATAGGAATCACACATTATTTTAAAATTCTAAGATACTACCAGAAATGTGTTTAAGAGAATTGGTATATTTTCTTGCCATTAACTTCTCAATAGCCTTTTCCCTCTATTAATAACACCAAGATATTTTAAAATTCAGGTTTTTATTTCACATAAATAATCCATCAAAGGCAGATGGTTAGCCTATATTTTGTATTCTCATTAAAAGAGAGAATGACATGGTGATGATACCTAATAAATTATCTTGACTCGTCCCTAGAGAATTAAACCTCTGTGCTTCCATGGGCTTATTATTAATGTTCAAATTCAAATATTATACTTCTTTCTTTGAAACTAAAATTGATTAATGTTATTTTTAAACTGGTGTTACATTTTTAAATATTATTTTGGTATCTGAATAATCTGTTTATGCTCTAATACTATAGAACTACTGAATTCTGAGTTGGTATATTTTTAAGAGAAAGTATACTTTTGTCAATACTATAAATTTTGCTACATATAAAAGACATAAAAGTAAATTCTGCTTTAATGAAGCCACTTCACTAGCTAAAAGGGTGCACTTGGCATTTGTAAATATGATCTATAAAATTTAATCCAATTCTCCTGTCAGAATGATAGGTGATACCTCCATGCTTATTCTTGCTTAATCCCAACAACAGTTCTCTAAGGAACATTAGTGTTTTCAAAAAAAAGATAAACTTACATTGTGCTTCGATTGCATTCACCTCCTTCGTGCCGTGTATTGCCTTTCCCTCTCTCCTCAGCAGTATTTAAAGTCTGTCCCTTTGTCTTTTGTCTCACCAGCCTTGGTTCAGGTGTTAGTGTATTTCGTCAAACCTGTTATGAAAACTTTGTACTGCTATCTTTGTTTCCTTTTCCTTCTGTTTCATTCACTTAACAACAAAATATTCTTGTAATTCATTCTTTATTGTGGTACTTCTGTATTTAAAAGTCTCATAATGGCGCCTTATTTTATAGAAGGTGAGGAAAGGGGAGAGGTTCTTTTTTTTTTTTTTTTTTTTTTTAAAGACAGGGTCTTGCACTGTAGTCACAGTGTAGCCCAGGCTATTTAGCCTCGAACTCACAGCAGTCCTCCCACCTCAGCCTCTAGAATGTTGGGATTACAGGCCTGCACCATCATGCCCAGTTTAGGTATAAATTCTTGAACGTTGCGAAGGTGACTCTTTATAATCTACCCTTATCTATTCTTTTTGTTGTTGCTCATGTACCAGCACACACATGTGATACTAAGGACTGTGCGATCCCTGCAGCCTCCCTTTATTCTTTGGGCTATCTTACCCTTCATTATTTTTCGTCATTCTGTATCTTCTTGCTGAAACTATGAGGAACCGCGTTCATTTCCCACTCAAGGTGCTCGTGCTCCGGGTAGTGCTTTGCAAGTTGTCACATTTTTTTTCCCGTTTTCTTTGCTTAATTTCTCCTCCTTGAAGATTTAACAGAGGTATGCTCTCAGAGGCCTTTCCTGGCAGCTAATTCAAGGGCCTTTGTCTATGCTCTGCATACTTTCTGCATACATTGCTATATAATTGCTAGCTCTTGCCTGTCTTTTTGAACAGGCTGTATGAGGGTAGATGGCACATCTTTTTTTTTTTTTTGCAACCCTGATTTAGCATGATACCTAGAGTATGTTCAATAATGATTATTGAAGTAATATATAGACTTGTTTGAATTACTTAGTGGGTTTTTAAATATTGCTTGTAATTATGGTAAAATTTAATTTTCTTTTTCAACAAAGAAGAAAAAAATAGTTATGGGGAAAAAGCCTTTATTGATACTGTAATTCTCATTTAGCTTTTATTATTTCTCAGAACCTAACTAAGAAAGCATTTTATAACCACTTTTTAGATTTTTTTGGTAATTTCTTTTACCTGGGATTAAATTTAGGGTACTATTACTTGAGAGAATAAAATGTGAGGCTGGAGACATTATCAAAGAGAAGCTGAATGAGTAACATGTAGATGCAGCATAAAGTAGCAGAGTTTCTGGGTTTCTGGCTTGGTTCATGATCTTCATGGGCAGCAGTGAAACACAGCCTCATTTTTCAGAGCACATATAAATGAAGAATGGCTGATAGTAATGCCTGGTCTGCCTCTCTGTGGACTCGGATTCCAAGCAGCCGACCCAGAATTGTGCCCTGAGGTCATTCAAAGTCATTGCCATTTGAGTCTGTGCTCATCACTGTGATCTATCTCCTTTCAGTGCTAGCTTTGTTATAGAGATTATCTATACTACATGAGAAAATATTTGGAATAAATCTGAGCATTTAAAAGTCTTAAACTTCTACATGGGGTGGCATCTTAAATATCAGTGATGTTACACTATAATTTATTAAAAATTCTTTTGTTATTTGTGAAACATAACAATCAGCTTGAGAAATTTGTGCGTTTACATATCACATCTTAATGATTTTGACTTCCCTTGTCCTTCTCCACCCCTCACCTTCCCAACCCAGCCCTCACATCTCCTTTCCCTCACCACAAAGTCTGTCTTTCTGCTTTCTTCCATCTCTCTTTTATTTCACTCTTTTGCTTTTTTAAGGTTGTCTTTTTTCATATTAGAGAAACCATTCAATATTTAAACTTCCCTGTCTAATTCATTTCTCTAAGCATGATGGTGTCAGGGTACATCCATTTTCTGACAAATAATCCAGATTTATCTTTCTTTATGACGGTTACCCATTATGTAAGTATACTATGTCTTTATCCTGTTCACCTGTGATGGACACATAGGCTGCTTCCAAGATTTAGCTATTATAGCTTGTGCTGCTATAATCAGGGTTTTTCATGTATCACTCTTGTATGATGACTTTTTTGAGGGATCTACTGCTTTCCATAATACTTGTATACACTAAAATCTAGCAAATTTTTTTGTAATTAAAAAAGCACACTCCTACTATTTTTTTCTTTAAAATTATAAGTATTTATAAGCTGGATTCAGAAGCATATGTCTGTAATCCTAGCTACTTGGGAGGTTGAAGCAGGAAGATTGCAAGTTCTATGCCAGATTGGGCAGCTTAATAAGGACTTATCTCAAAATAAAAAGAGGCGAGGGATATAGCTTAGTGGTAGAGTACTTGTCTAGTAAGCGTGATACCCTAGGTTCAATCCCAAGTACTACTTACCTCTCCCCACCCCACCTCCCCCCCAAAAAAAAAACACTTTGAAAGATGGCTGTATAAAGTTTGGTCATCATCAGTTTCTACTAAAGGAAAGAGTTAGGGTGCCCAGATCTGAAGTACCTAAGTATCGCATGTGTCAATAGATGTTCTTATTCTCTTTGATTATGTTAGGATTTTGTCAGTTTCTTTCATCATATGACTCAAATACTTATCTTTTATCATGAGGAAAGTAGTTTTTGGTTTTTTGTTAAATCAAAAGCACTTTCCTTAATTTGTTCAACTGATTTTGTGGGGAGAGAGGAAGTGTAGAATTCTAGATACCAAAGTGAAGCAGTGAACAAGACTGGCTAAATCCTTTGCTGCAGTGGACTTCACATTTTTCAGGGTTGACAATAAACAAAATTAAGTAAAAATTATATAGCATGCATTAAAGGGACGAACAGCTTTCCAGGCAGAGAGAACAGCAAACATGATGACGGCCCTCGTGGAGAGCATGACTGGTAGGCTGAAGGAGCAGTGAGGTGGTCAGTGTGGCTGGGGCAGGTGAAGCACTTGAAAAAGCATTGGTTTATATACAGAATGACGTGAAATGTCTTTGGAGGCCTTTTAGGCAGTGGCATGATCATTCTAGTTCCTTTACTGAGAACTTCAGTTCTCAGCTCGGAATTAGGTTACAAAAATGGTGGATTCATTTTATCCCTTTTCTGATTTCAGTCTTTTTAGCGAAATCTGTTTGACTCTGAGTATCTCTTTTGACAAAAAGCTGCCGGGATGATGAGAAATTGGTACAGTTTAAGGATATGGGGATATTTATTTAATCTTAGAGAAAACCAAAGGAAAAGTGAGTGTGAGGGCCGAAAACCAGGATAATCTTAGATTTGAGCAGTATGAATTTGCTGGTGTTATTTTGTTAGGAAAAATTGTTGAATATTGACTTTTTTTTTGAGACAGGGTCTCACTGTGTAGCCCAGGCTGGTCCTGAACTCACTATGGAGCCCAGGCTGGCCTTGGACTCACAGCAATCCTCCTGCCTCAGCCTCCCAAGTGCTGGGATTACAGGCGTGCGCCACCATGCTTGGTTTATATGGTGCTGGGGAATCAAACTCTGCTACTTAGCGCTTGACATAGCCCCTGCTAGGCAAGCACTTTAACTGCTGAGCCATTCCTCGAGCCCCGAATATTGACATTTTATGTGGTTTAAATTAATACTCCTTTTAAAGATTTGGAAAGCTGTTTATGGGATTAGAAGTAGGCTTGTTTTGGATGTTATAGTGGTTCAAACTAGGGTGTGTGTGTGTGTGTGTGTGTGTGTGTGTGTGTGTGTGTGTGCATTATACAGAGGCAGAATTAGGCTCAATATGAGGGGAAGATCTTTTCTTTGTGACTTACCTAAGAGTGGAACAGGTTGTAATAAAAGTCTACACTGTTACAAGTGTGTAAACAAGGCTACATAGCTCTCTGGCAGGGTATCACATGATTCTGGCATTGAGTAGCAAGCTAGATTAGATGGGATATTACTCATGTCCTTTCCATGCTAACAGTCTGTAACTTTTATGTGAGATAAATAAAAGCAAAACTATGATCCTGAAAAAGATTTGAGATATTTTCACCTCTCTTACCTATTCTACACATTGAATAGGTAATGAATGTTTGATATAAAAATTATGATAACTGTTTTGCTGCTAGTGAATTCTTACCTGATTCTTTAAAGAGCTATTCTGCTATCCTAATTATTGTAGAGAATTAATTTTGACTTTTTTTTTTCAATGCTGAGTATAGGGCTTAGGACCTCAGACACTAGACAAGTGTTCTACCACTGAGCAATATCCCCTACCAATAATAATAATAGTTATTATTATTATTATTTTGGGAGTTCTGGGGATTGAACCTAGGGCATTCATACTGAGCTGGATTCCATCTGTAATTTTTTTTTTTAATTTTGAGACAGTCTCTCTCACTAAGTTGCCCAGGTTAGTCTCAAACTTGTAATCCTGCTGCCTCAGCCTTCCAAAGGGCTACAATTTCTTTCTTTTTAAAGACTCTTTGTAGTTGGTGTTTGACATGTGGTGTCATTTTGTTGCCCAGACCTATCCCCAAACTCCTGGGCACAAAATGTCTTGCTGCTTTGCCTCTCAAGTAACTGGGACTTTGGGCAAGTTCCACTGTACCTAGCTAAGTAGGGCTTTTTAAAGGTTGCTTTTATGTATAACATTTTGTTTATCTATTCATCTGAGCTATTGTTTTTAGACAATTCTATAGTTTTTTTCCTTCTGTGTAATTATCATTCTGAAAAGGATCCACTCATTTTTTTTGGTAGGTTTTCTAAAGTCATGGTCTCTTAGATGCCTCATCATTCTGGTCATTGCAAATACTGTTTGCCAATGTCCTGCTGAAGACACATTGCCTAGTCTACCCCCATGAAAATGTAGGAAGATGTAGAATGAGTCCTCCCAGTAGGAGTCATTGCCTGGCCCTCAGCTGCTGCTTCTACTCCTGCTTGTCCTCTTTACCTCCCCAGGACTTGTGTCCTAGGGCTGCCTGTCATCTGAGAGTCCTCCTGGAGCCAGGGCTTTTTCTGGCAAAGGCCAAAGCTCACTGATGTTGTCAGGCCTGTCTGTGAGTGAATCAGGCCAAACCTAAGCGGAGCACTTGGAGCTTCCCACACCCTCAGCCATATCTGTGGACCAGGCACTAGGGGGGCTGGGCATGGCCTGTGCTGGTATGGGTTGTGCCAGGGACCATGGCTCTCTCTGTTCTTTTAGCATTTACTGCCCAGTGCCACCTGTGTTGCCATTTCCACTAACTCTGTACCAGCTACCTGCACCGCTAGCTGCCAGGACAAGGAGTGAAAACTGCCCACAGGTGATTGAATGATGGCTTCATCGAGGACAATTACATGCAGTGTGGTGCTGCCAAATTTGGAGACAGAGGGGAGTGGGAACCACTTTTTTCTCATCTTGATCTTTGGATGCTGGCTCTTCCTTCCTTGCCTGACAGTTTGAGGATAACGGATGCTATGCAGGAGCTTCAGGCTTCATGGACAGGTGTGGCTAGGGCTTTAAATGTTGACCAGGAGTGGAGCCATCCTCCCTTTTCTGGCACTAGCTACCACAGTGACAATGCCACTTAAATGTTCAATAACTCAGTGGCTGCCTGCTGTTCCCTCTATGATCAGGCTTCTATTGGCCTCTTGGTTTCCATTTTGTTTTTCCACCTATTGCTTTTACTTGCTACCTGTTTGTTATGCTCCATCCTCTACCCTGCAGTTTGTGCTCCTGTTGTTCCCCCTGCCTGGGCTGCCTTCCCCTCTCTCATATTTCCTCTTCCAGTGACGGGGATATGGGAGAAGGGGAGGGCAGCCTTGGCAGTGACCCCGGTGTTCTTCTCTTCTGTCATGTCTTTAGCTATGAAGAATACAGTGGCTCAGTTATTTCCCATAACACGAAAACCACACTTCTATCAGGATTATGTTAACCTTTTTTGTATTTTTGGCAATATGAAGTCTATACAAACGGTGTCATCAAGTTAAGTCTTTCATATATGTCATTTTAAAAGCTTTATTAACAAAATATGTAAGTAGAAAAGGCTAAATGTAACCCAGTTTATAAGGGACTACTGATATAGTCAAGTCCTAGTGGTACCCCCTCCCCAGTCTTATTTCCCTCCTCTACAGAAAACCACTATTCTACGATTTGTGATTATGCATTTTTTATACTTTTACTACCTATATATCTCTAAGCAATGTGTGTGTGTGTATATGTGTATATAATTGAAAAACATGGAATATAAACAGTGTTTTTCATCAAATATTGGCCTATGATATATATGGATATAAATTATATATGTATCTGTATATGTCTAGTTCTAGTTCATTTTTACATTTGTGAGTTTCTGTCCTATGAAATTATTGATCTATTCTCTGATTGATGGATATTTGTGACCAGTTTTTCCTTTGCAATTATTGTTTAAACTTCAGTGCAAAAATTTACATTTATTTTCAATTTTACCTTGCCTGAGATGATTTTTGAACTATAATTCAATCATAGTTGCTGCAAATTTGGTTGGAGTACATTGTATAGTAGTGAATCTGGGGGCTGGAGGCATGGCACAGTGGTTAAAGTGCTTGCCTTGCAAGCTCAGGGCCCTGGGTTTGATTCCTTAGCTCCACATAAAGCTGGTCGTGGTGGTGCATGCCTGTAATCCCAGCACTCAGGAGGCTGAGGCAGGCGGATTGTCCTAAGTCAAGGCCAGCCTGGGCTACACCAGTGAGTTCAGGACCAGTCTGGGCTACAGAGTGAGACCCTGTCTCAAGAAAAGAAAAAGAAAAGAAAAAAAATAAAGAAACAGCATTTATTCTTAACTTAGACTTAATTTTAAAACAGTTGGCTATTTTATTTCTTAGGTAATGATAGATTAGCCAATGGCATTATTAGAAGAGAAAATATCAAAAGCTGCTTGCTCATAGGCTACCCTGACATCAAGCAAGAAATGTGAGTTAATTCTGCACATAAAAGAATAGGAAAATTATTGAAAGCAGATACAAGAAATAGAACAACCTAGTGCTCAAGTTACCCTTCTGGAAGAGCTCACCTTCCCTGTGGACTTTTGTGGCCCTTGAGGATATCAGCATTGCATAGTAACTGAAATTCATAACAACAACTAAATCAGTAATGATTGAGTTATGTTCTGTAGATTTTGAAAATGTAACAAGGAGGCATACAATTCTTTTTATAGAGATTTACATCCAGAATAGCTACAATAACACACTTTGACATTTAATGAAATAAAATTACTCTATGAAAAAATGAATGTTGTTTTAGCTCCTTACTTCCTCCGTGACTCCTAGAAATCGTCAAGGTAGTATATTCCTCAGGGAGGTCCAGAAGAATGTATCTCAAGGATCTCTGGACTATATCTAAACAAACTATGTTGAAGTTTATTATTCAAGCTTGAATTCTACAGAGAAGGAAAGAACATTTTTGGTCTGTTTAGAAGGAGATGAGTAAGAGTTTGTTTATTTACAAATGTCTTTGAATGAGTAGGTTCAGTGGTATTAGTCACCAAAGAAATGACTTGAATTAAAACCAAGTTGAAAACAGCATGTTCATGCTGGGAGACATTCCTGTTTTCCCCATTATGGCAAGTAGTTTAAGATCCAAATAACTTCAAGAGGATGAGAGAGAATTGCCATTTTAATTGTGATAACCACTTTGGTAGTTATATATTTTTTAGAAGTGTGCTAATTAGTACACTTATTTGTAAAAGAAAGACACTTTTGTTATTTGGGAGGTACTGATTGTATTAGGAAACAAACTCTATTCTAACATAGTCCTGAAACTTAAAACTTGAAAATTTTTTTCTTTCTCTCTGAGACAGTGCTTCTGGATTCTGTTGTCCCATTAGAGTAAAGGAATCTTCTAGCCTTTTATTTTTGTTTTTCCCCCTTCTTCTAATCCAAATGGTAACTCTTACTTTATAATATAGTCTTTAAAAGAACACCTATTTGTTCCTATTCTGTTGTCCTTTTTGTTTTCTTTCTTGCCTTCTTCCTTGTTTGTGAAATCTTACATTGGACAGGATCTTAGGCTTCAGTTAATCCAAGGACCCACTTGATTGGAAGAATCTTTTCTTAGGCATCTGCAGCTGATGGCTGTTCAGCTTCTGAGTGGCCATTTTTGGTGGTATTGACTGCCCTCCATATCTACCCACTTTCACATTTGTGGTTTGATCCAACTGCTCATCAAAAAATTAGGAAAAAAATTGCATCTATACTGAATAAGTACAGACATTTTTTCTTCTTATTTCCTAAGCAATATAACCTAAGATATACATGACATTAACTTTGTATTAGCTATTATAAGTAAACTAGGGATGATTTAAAGCATGTTGGGAGAAATGTGTTGGTGCTATGCAAATGAATGTATTTTGTATAAAGGACTTGAAAATCTGTGGATTTCGGTATCTGTGGGAGATCCTGAATCCAGTCCCCTGTGGCTACTGAGGGATGGCTATAATAAATTCTCAAGTACTCCTTTACATTACTGAGTACTTCTAATTATTAGGAACTTCTTCTTTTTACTTTAGGTGAAACTGTAATTTCCACTGACACAAATTCTGCTCTTGGGGATCACATGGACTGTGTCATCTCTTGAAATTTGTGAAAGCAACAATCCCATCTCTTCTTTATTCTTTTTTTTCTAGGCTAAGCATCCCCAATCTTCACTTCATGACATAGTTTCAAATTCTATAATTATCTTTTTAAAAATTTTATTATTTTATGTGGGAGGGTATTCTGCAGTGTCTTTCTAAGATTTTTCTTTAGTACAAGATTTTTTTTCCCCCAGTCAAGAAAAGTGGAAATGTTCTGCCCATACCAACCTCCTGCATCCTGCCTGTTAAAGCTGGAGCCTGAGAGGCTGGGGGGCATCAGCTGCATGGGTGGGTTGGTTTCCATACTTAGCTCCTCACTCTGTTTCTGTTACAGTGACATTGCTTGAGAACTGGATATCCCTTTGAAACAATGGAAGGGATAAAACTGTCTCTATAATATAGTTATCTTCTATGTTTTCTTCGACATTTGTTCTCTTAAACTTCCCAGACTTGAACGTACTATTTAGGATATAATGTAGAGTGGCTGGAGGTGTAGCACAGTCGTTAAAGTGCTTGCCTAGCAAGCATAAGACTCTGAATTCAATTTCCCAGCAGCACATAGCCAGGTGTAGTGGTGCACACCTGTGATCCCAGCGCTCAGGAGGCTGAATCAGGAGGATTGCTGTGAGTCCAAGGCTAGCTTGGGCTATATAGAGAGTTGAGGACCAGCCTGGTCTATGGAGCAAGACCTTGTCTCAAAAATAAGGGTACAATATGGATACTATAAATGAAGGGAGTGTGGCTTTTCACCTTGTTCTAGCTAGAGAGTAAAGCTCAGGAGGAAAGGGATGTATTTGTCTTTCTCATAGTGTAGCCTACTACTTACTGTAGTGCATAGAGCATTGTAACATTCTCAAAATGTACAGTAAAGAGCCAGATGGGTTCTTTGGTCACTATTATTCTACAAATGCAACTAAAGATTGTTAGCTGTATTAGAATTTTATTTTTGTTTGGGCATTTTAAATCAAGACATTAAGAACTTTTTTCTTGTGAACTGTTGTCCAAGGATGAGGTTTGGTGAGACTGGTGAGGTAGGTGAAAGCCAGATCATTTCAATGAGTAGTTCAAGTGAGAACTGGTGACTTGCACAAATATGGCAGTAAAGAATGTGAAAAACGGAGTGGTTCTAAATGTACATGAGAGACTGTATAGGGCCAGGAGACTGTTTGGGAAGGGACGTGGAGAAGGCTCAGACAAGGAAAGTATTAAGGTTTATAGTTTGAGGTACTGAATGAGCCATTTACTACAATAGGAAAAACAGAGATGGAGAATTAGGTGTTTAATTTTAGAAGTTTTTTGAGATACCTGCGAGATACCCATATTCTCTTTTCTGTTTTGGTTTAATTGCTGAATATCTTTTATTAAGCTGTATCAGAGTATACTGAGGAGGGTATATTATAAAAATGCCTGGATTAATGAGAAGCATTCTAGTGACAGCAACCTAGAGAAACTAAGGGGAGCAGTAATTCTTAAGCCTTGGTTGCAAGGCTTTTCAAGTTTCTCTGCCCAGTGTTAGTTTCAGCCTGCCTAGGGATTTCCATTGTGACGATTCACTGATAACCTGAATTTACCCAACCATTTGTAGAATTTTTCTCTACCTCCACTTTATTCACTTCCCTGTTAAGAAACCTTCAATAGCTCTCAATGGGTTTTAGGATGAAGTCCAAACTGTTTCACAGGATACTCGGGTCCTTTCTAAAGTCTTCGTCCAGCTCTCCTTGTCTCCCCATTGCATCTGTACACACACCCTCTAAAGGAGATTATGTGCATGGGTGTGGGACATGAAACTAGTGCAAATAGAGTGACCTCAGACAGATTGTCTATACTTTCTCAAGATGGAGTTTCTTAAAGAAGCCTCTTTGAGTCAGAAGCAGCTGAAGTACCATGCTTTATAGAGAGAGATGCTAGCCTGAGAATTTACAGTGGAATTACCACTCTGTGGTACATTAATAATTTCAGTAAAATTTGGCTAGTTCTACAAATGAGACAAAATTTTTAATTCTTAAAGCCAGTTTATCTGGAAAATGAGAATCTGTAGAATAGCTATGAGATAGAGTGGTAAAATATTTTGAGTAGTATGTGGCATTTAATAGCTATTCAATAAATGGTTCGTGCTCTTATTTAAATGAAGAGTTTAATTTTAAATGATTACTCTGCCCTCACTGTATTTCGCTCTTATAGCCATATTCCAAGCAGTCTGGAATTCTTGCTAGGTTCTGAGGAACTGTAATATTCTTATTAATGCCATTTCCCCTGTCTGGGATACTGTTTGCCTGTTGTAGCCCAAGTCTTTCTATTGATATTTATTTTCATCCTTCAAAGCATAACTTGAAAGCTACTGTTTCAATGTGGTCTTTGCTGATTACTCTAGTTGAAAGTTTTTATCGTTCTATATTACTTAGTTGATTTCACTCATAAGGCTTTGATTCAGCACTGGCTGCTGCTTTGTTTTTTAGTTATTTGTGTGTATTTTTAAAAAATCTTTTAAAGAATTAGGTCTGGTGGCACAAGTCTATAATCCCAGAACTCTAGTTTGCTGAGGCAGGAGGATTACAAATTAGAGTCCAGGAAAGTTAGCAATTTAGTGAGACTTTGTTTCAAAGTCGTAAGTGGGCTGGGGATGTAGCTCAGTATGAAGGCCCTAGGCTCAATCCCCAGCATCATAAGGAGAGGTGGGTGGGGGAAGAAAAAGAATTGTGTATTATTATTTTATGGTCCCTCTTAGAGCATTCAGTCAAAATCTTGTACCTGATTAGTGTTTAGTAAACTCAATAAACATTGATAGATGCTCTGTGAGCTATTTTAAATAGTATTGTCAGTAATTATTGAACTTCATCCCTAAATTTTGATAGTAGAATAAGTTTTATTCATACTGTCAAACTGTAGTGTTTTTTTTTTTTTATACAAACTTTTCTACCCAACAAGCATTAGTGGAGCACTAATTGTATAGCTGTTAGAAGCAGATTTTAAAAAGAAGATGAAAGAGCTCCTTTGGCCTTTTCAATCTGTGCAGTGTTGGGTTTGTGAAAATCTGATTTTCCTAAAGTTAGCAGATACACACTATTAATACAGGTATGTCTTTGATACCAAATGGGATATAATTTCCAGGGTTTGGAGGACTAGGATTGAGATGAAATGGGAACTCATTGCTTTGTTTTCAATGCTGTGCTGATTTTTTTTTTAAATTAAAAGGCCTCTTTGTGATATTAAGTAAATAGATACCTTCTTTTGGATTTTGTGTCCAGAATCAAAATAGTATCAGGAATAGACACAGGAAGAGTTGTTTGTAGAGATTCATCCTGTTTTTACTGTTTGGTGTCTTTGTGTCTTCTTGTGGTTACCCATCCTATCATTTGTAATGTGAAGAACTTGATTACTTGTATAAATGATCTGTCAGAACAAGTTTATTTAAGCTTTTCCTAGGATGTTTCTAGTTTTTTTTTCTATTTATTCTTTTTATTTGTTCAGTTCAACCTTAGAACTAACTGAAGACTTTTGTTCTTTCATATCTGCTTTATTTATATGACTTATTAGTTTCATTTAAAACTTTCATACTCATATCCCTCTTTTTACTCCTTTTCCCTCTCACTCCTTTTGTTTTGCTCTGTTTTGTTTCGAGACAGCGACTTGTTCTGTATTCCAGCCTGGTCTGGAACTCATTTGTAGCCTTAAATTCATGGCAGGCCTATCTCAGCCTCCATAGTGCTGGGCTTATCACCATGCCTGGCTTATGTGATGCTGGGGAATCAAACTCTGGGCCTTGTTCTTCCTACGCACTTTACTGCTGAGCTATGTCCACACCCCACCCCTCCAGCCCTCACCAATCTAACTGATAGCATTGCTGCCCTTGTGTGTATGGATGGAAAGTACATGCATGCATACTGTCTTCCCACATTCGTTTTTTTTTTTTTCCCCTTGCATAGACTGAGTTGTAGTATCTACTGTTTACGGAATTGTTGGAATACCTGACTTTTCCTTAGCATTTAATGTATATTACCTGAATTTTGTTTCAGTAGTTCCAATAGAATTCTCTTACCCTTCTGCTTGTGTGTCTGTTCCTTATATTGTGCCTATTCTTTAACTTGTATTCTACTTAGTTTTTAAGCATATGTCAATTATGTGGTAATATATTGATGCTGAATACATAAAGGTGATATTCTCTAATTTTTCATATATCTTAGTTGCTTCTTTTTAAAAGTGCCGAAGAGATCATACCAATAGAGATTTGGAAAATACTGAGTCTGGGGAAGTGTCACAGCTGCAGGGGAACTTAGAGTTACAATAGCTCTGAGATCTGTTTATAATAGAGTTCCAAAAATGTTGATGGTTCAAATTTCCACATTTAGTAACCTGTTGCATTCTTTGTCTATTCTTTAATTCAGCAAGCATCTATTGAGCATTTGATATGTCAAGTGTTTCTCACTTTTCATTCTCCACTTCCTAAACACAGCTTTTGGCCATTTTTCCCCCTTAGGCATTTTGAGGTACTTTCCCAAAATGATAGTAATTGTAGTTTTCTGTGCCTTGCTGCTTCAAGTGTTACCAGTGGCTGGTATCATTAGCAACATCTCTTTAGAAATACCAAATCTTAGACCCCATTGCAAATTGGATCAAAATCTGTATTTTAAGATTGCTAGGTGATTTGATACACATTAAAATTTAACAAAACATATGTCACATGTTGATTTTACTGCTTGTGTTTGTGTGTGTGTATTTAACAACCAAAGAATACTTCCACTCATTTGGCTACTTCTTTTTACAGTGAAGAGCCTTTTCATATGAAAACAATTTTAGGAATATTCTTAGAAGATATTTTCTATTTTTAAAACTATAAAAAACTGTAAAACATGTGAATAAATATTCTACCAAAATATATAAGTAAAAGTTAGCTGCTAGAGATGGACGTTATTTCCATACCTGTTAAAATCCTCATAAGAGGTTTGTAATTTTTTTAGATACACTTTTATGAGGAGAGCTTGTTGTTGTAAGGTCTTTTGTGTAGAAGTTTAATGTAATAGTGGTTTCTGTTCCTTTTCAGTCAGGTGATTGATGAAGCCATATCTAAAAATCTGTGGAAAATAGTGCTGCATCATTAGCATTTCTTGCCTATTTTTTCGGAGGAAGTACAGAGTAAAATGGTGCTCTCAAATCAAGTCATTATTCTTTGAGAATAACTGGAGGTTTGGTGTCTGGATTTTCTAAGTCAAGTTCAACTCTACTTAGCTTCTAAGATCAGGCAAAAAAGGGCATGTTCAGAGTGGTATGACCCTAGCCACCAAATTACTTTCTGAGTTTAGATTTAAGATCTGCTGATTTCTTTTACATTGCAGGATTGTTAAAAAGTTGGATATATTGTAGCTGATCCCCCTGACATATAACCTGGCACAGACATAGTGTCCAGTACACATTAGCTTCCTTCTCTTCCCACTGCTTTGTTCCTTGTGTATAGCTATTCTAGGTTTAGCTCATATTTTAAATAAGGTTTCTCTTGCATTTTTCTTTCATTGTACTCATTGAGGTTGAATCAAGCATATAAGCTACTTGATGGCCTAGGTCACGTCTGTTTTGTTTTGTGTACTGTTGTATCACTAGCACTTAGCAAGAACCTTCACTAGAGTCATGATAAGTATTTGTTGAATTAATAACTATCATGCATTTAAAGTAATTCTACTTGAGTAAACTTAGAAAATACCTTGGTAGTTTATATTTGCCAGATATATTCAATCAAAATTAATTAATTAAAACATTTTGTTAATACCTGTGTGTCTGTTACTGTCAGGTGCTATTGTAGGCATTGGATATACAGAAGAAAAAAAAGAACAATCAAGGTTCCTGACCTCATAGAACTAAGCTATTAGCTGTGAGGAGGGATGGAGAAGAAGGGCTGTAATATAGTGAATAAATAAATTAACAGGATAGTTTCACATAATTAAGTGTAGTTGAGCTGTGAAGTTATTTTCTGGGGTAGTAAGGGCCACTACATTAGCTAGAATGTGTGGGAAGGCCTCTCTAAAAGAGGGGACATCTGAGCTGATAGGACGACAAGGGGATAGCCTTCCAATAGTCAGGAGAAGATGTGGAGGAAGGAAGAGGAGTTAATTAATTTAGACTATCAATATTTCAGCTAAAATTACTTAGTTCTAATAGTAGGGAGAAGTTGCAGTGGCAGTATAAACGCTGCATTTTGCATGGTGGACAAGGAGTACTTTTACGTATAGCAGTGAATCAAATTGTAAGATCGCAGATAGTCAACTTTATGACCCACTGCTTTAAAAACCTCAAGTGTGCGTTATTCATTAGTGAACTAGGTGTGACAATACTCTGTTGCTCTTATTCTAGGCCTGACTAAGAATCCTGAGATTTTGAGATTAAAAGGCAAGAAACCACCAGGTTTATACTATGTGGGGTCTGTGGCCTACCCTCTTCTACATGCTGACTCACAAACTACAATGTACTTTCTGAACTTTTCTTCGTTGTGTTTCTCTATTTTCTCTATCGTAACAGTTTCACTTCCCATCTCAAAAATGCTGAGCTTTCAAAATCATGTTTATTAGAAGAAAAAATAGTCTTAAAGAACTTAAAGTGAAATATCTCTGAAGGAGGTTATAGTTTGGTATTGTAACATAGAAACTTAAAGAAAAATTAATGACTTTTAACTGTATTTATCATTGTTATTAACTCTGATAACAAATGATAAGAGTTGTGCAATGCTGTTCTTAATAGAGAAGTGTATTCATTCTGAGAAATAGAAGAAAGAAGAACAGTAAAGACTTGGGAAGCTTTTAGTCATCTCTTGGGGTATGGAGAGTTTTGTCGAGAATAATTCCTGTATAATTTGCACATTGAGACTGACACCCTCAAAGGACATTATACAAATAAGATTCTTTTAAAGGAAAGATAAAGCTATTTGCCGTACATAATTTTGAACATTAAATTTTGTGTATGATTTAGATAGCCTCAGTGGATATTATTGTAAGCTGATCTCTTGGTATAAATATCTTTAGTGACTCAAGGCCTTAATTATTTAGGCAGAATGTATAGTCAAAAGTTATTGTACTTTAATGGAAATATCATGTGTAATGTGTAATGGATTGGAATTCTGTGTTACTGGTTAAATACCTAAATAGACTGTTTTTAGTATGTAGAGGTTTTGCCTACTCTAATGTGTTTTGCTTATGAGAGCTTCTCTTTTCCATTTTTAATAGCAACACCATGACAACAGAGAAGAGTGTAGTTATTGAGGCTGAAAATTCTCAGCACCAACAACAGAAGGAAGAAGGTGAGGGAGGCATAAACTCAAGCCAGCAAGAAACTCATCTGGAAAAGGCTTCACAAGCAGCAGCAGAGGGAGATAATCCCTCCGAGCAGAAGCTGAGGACATCTAATGGAGAAACTCCAACGCAGGAAGACTTAACCCGGAACAAGGAGCGGACATCAGAAAGCAGGGGCCTGTCACGACTGCTCTCCTCACTTCTCAAGAGGCCCAAATCTCAGGTTTCTGAGGAAGAAGGCAGAGAGGTAGAGTTAGATAAAGAGAAAGGTGAAGGAGATCAGAAAGAGATAGAACTTGGAACCAGTCTTGATGAAGAGATTATTTTAAAGGCCCCAATTGCAGCTCCTGAGCCTGAGCTCAAAACAGACCCATCCTTGGATCTTCATTCATTAAGCAGTGCAGAAACACAGGTAAGGATATGTGCATGTGGGAAATGGTATAATGAAGGCAGATCATATCCTCTGTTCTTCATTGAAATACACTTGGTCTTGGGGCTGGAGGAACGGCTCAGTGGTTAAAGTGCTTGCCTTGCAAGTGCTAAGTCCAGTGCTAAGTATCCAGGTTCGATTCCCCAGTACCACATTAGTGGTTTGTGGTGGCACATGCCTGTAATCCCAGCACTTGAGAGGCTGAGACAGGAGGGTTGTCTTGAATCCAAGGCCAGTTTGGGCTCCATAATAAGTTCAGGACCAATATGGGCTACAGAGCAAGACCCTGTCTCAAAAAAAAAAAAAAAAAAAAAAAAAAAAAAAAAAAAAAAAAAAAAAAAAAAAAAAAAAAAAAAAAAAAAAAAAAAAAAAAAAAAAAAAGAAACAGAAAGAAAGAAATACACTTGGTCTTATTTCTTACCAGCCAGTTGACTTAGGCATTATTACTAAGTAAAATGAGTGAGTCATTGGAGTTTCTGGTCTGAAGAAGTTAATGTAGCCAATGGAAGCTTAAGTTAAAAAAAGATACACTCTGTAAATCAAAGAAGAGAAAATGAAAGAAAAGTATTAGGTAAATTTAATCAGCCCAGATATCATCTTGTTACAATAGTGGAACAAGCTCAAGCCATTCCTCCAGCCCCAAGACCAAGTGTATTTCAATGAAGAAGAGAGCATATGATCTGCCTTCATTAATATATGGTTTTAGTTTTGTCACAGTGTAATTAAACTAATATGAGTTATTCATTTGTCCAAAAAGCATGGAAAAAATAGTATTGTAAGTCAGACTATATTCTAGGAGTTTTTTCAGCCTTACAACTTACAAATTAAGAGTTATTTTCAATGCATGTGAAAAGTCTAAGTCCTCTTGTGTTTCTGTTATAGGTCTATGGTTTGGGCTATACAGTTCTATGAGAATTTTCCAAAAATACTGCATGTATTTCTAGAAATACTAATTATATATTCAGGATGCTTAGGGTAAATTTTAGAATAAAATATTAATTATCCACTTGTGTTGTGGTTAGGATCTGGAGTGTCCCCCCAAAAGTCTCATGTATTTTAATTTGAACCATGTGATGTTGGTGGATTGGGGTCTGGTCTGGAGGGGTGGATTACAGTCAAGTTAGGATTAACGGTGTGTAGTGGCCACACCTGGATGCAGGAGGGACTGGTTACTGGGTGGAGACCTGAAAGGATACATAAGCTGCACCTGCCTTCCTGGAGGCAGTAGTCTCAGCTAGCCTCAGTTTGTCTTCCTGTTTGTTCGGGAAAGCTGCCTCCACCTCTCTCTCTGCCAGGTACTTCGATTGTTGTCGGCCACCCCTGAATGGGCTGGGACCTCCGAGACTGCGAGCTAAAATAAACCTTTCCTTTCCTAAGTTTGTGGGTGTTGGGTGTTGAGTCACAGCAACGAAAAAGTAACTAAGACAGTAATTGGTACTAGAGGAGTGGGATCGTTGCTGTACTTTACCTGAAGATGTGGCTCAGAGGTCTTTGGAACCGGTTTGCAGAAGGAATTTGGGAATGTTTGGGGATGCAAGGGGGAGAAGCCTTTGAGTGCTCTGAGCCGAGCTTGAGGGGAGATTCTGGTCAGAGCTCAGAAGACCAGAATGCTGATAGAAGTGTGGATTGGAGAGGCCAGGCTCAAGAAGTTTCAGATGGGAAGGAGGACTGTATTGGCAAGTGGCCTAAAAACCATGTGTGCTACACTCTGGCAAGAAGTTTGTCGGCATTTTGCCCTTGTCCAGAGACTTTGCCTGAAGCTGAAATTAGGGTTGGTGGACTGCTTTCTCTGGTGGAGGAAATCTCAAGACACACTGATGTTAAAACTGTTACATGGCTACTGTTTGTGGCTTTCAGCCAGCTTTATAGTGAAAGACAGGAGACAGTGGCAGAGAGAACAGATGTAAAAAGCTCATAGTCTGGAGTAGAAAAGCATGTGGTTGTTTAAAAGACTAACATTAAACAGAAGCCAAGAAGTTGGAATCAGGGCTGTAAGAAGGAGACCTTCCCAGTGACTCAGGAATCAGCAAGATCTCACCCTTTGCCAACTAAAGAGTGCCAAGGCAAAAGATCTTGTCCTGTGAAGAGTTCCCCAGGACTTCTGACAGGGCTATCGAGGGAAGTGTTTGCTGGAGTTCAGCTTCCCAGAGTTCAGCAATCCAGGCACTCAGAATCTGCTGCAGCCATGGCACAAAGGAGCCAGATTACTGCTCAAGTCAGTGGCGGATCTTGGAGACGTCCATGCGGTCCTGGCTTTACAAGCTTGCAGAGCTCAAGAGTGGTGGGTTCATGGAGGCTTCCACTCAGGTTTCAGAGGAAGGCCTTGGAGGCCAAGCAGTTTGCCCCGGGAGGGCAACGTGTGAGATTGTGAAGGAGAAGCCTAAGGTCCAGAGGAGAGCCTGAAAATTTGGAGAAGCCAGGAGCATGGATTGTCAGCTGAGAAATGCAGCAGGCCATGAGTGCATCCAGCCCAAAGGAGGGAAGATCAAGGTTGCAGTAAGCGGCAATGCGACAGGGGTGGGACCACCCAAGCCCCTTGGAGTTGATGCCTCACCAGCATTTACCCCAGTTGCTGGACATGGAGCTACAGGACTTAACCCCTGCCCTGCTGGATTTAGGAATTGTTCTGGTCCTATTGCCTTTTATTCCCTTATTCATCCTTTTGGAATGGACATGTTTACCCTGTGCCATTTTATGTTGGAAGTGCTTAACTCTTTAGTTGGAACAGGAGCTCACAGCTAAAAGTTTGTCTTACATCTCAGAGGAGACTATGGACTTGGAGTTTCTTTAGCAGTGTTGAAACTGTTATGACTTTGGTGACTTTTGGAGAAGGATTAACTGCATTTTGCATGGGGAGAAGGACATGAGTCTTTTGGGGGCCCAGGGTGGAATGTCGTGGTTAGGATCTGCAGTGTCCCTCAAAAGTCTCATGTATTTTAATGTGATGTTGGTGGATTGGGGTCTGGTCTGGAGGGGTGGATTGCAGTTAAGTTAGGATAAATGGTGTGTAGTGGCCACACCTGGAGGCAGGAGGAACTGGTTACTGGGTGGAGACCTAAAAGGATACATAAGCTGCACCTGCCTTCCTAGAAGACGGGGACTAGTCTTAACTAGCCTCAGCTTGTCTTCTTGTTTGTCCGGGGAAGCTGCCTCCACCTCTCTCTCTGCCATGTACTTCGATTGTAGCCGCCACTAGTGAAACAAAGTTTAAAACAAAATGCTTTATATAGTGTAATGGCTGTGAATGGACGCTGTGAGGACTGGAAGTCCAAATCACAGACAAGTGGTAGTTTTCATTTTATCAGTTTCCTCCTCTATGTAATGGGGCTAGGAATAACGACATCATTTGACTGTTGTGGTGAAAAATAATAGGCGGTCAATATGTGTTAGCTGTTATTTCTCAGTAGCATGAATAGGAAAGGCAAAGGAACTTTATTTAAAAAAAAAAACCTTATAGTATTCTCAAGTATTGCAATATAAGCTCTTATTAAAAAAAAACACACACCTTTAGACTAAGATAAAGAAGGAAACCCCCAGCACTGGAGTTTGAACACAGAGGCTTCCCATTGAGCTACATCCTCAGACCTTTTTTATATTTTATTTGGAGACAGTCTCACTAAGTTGCCAAGTTGCTCATGCTGAGCTCAAACTTTCAATCTTCCTGCCTCAGCCTCCCAGAGTGCTGGGATTACAAGCATGCACCACCATGTAAGAAATCATGTATATATTAATATTGGTAACAATTTAATTTAATTTTTGGAATATGTCTTAGTTTCTCCTTACTGGGACAGAAAACTGGCATCAACAGGTTAAGGGAGGAAAGATTTATTTAACTTATAGTTTCAGAAGGTCTCACGCAGTCCACTCATGGGCAGCCGGCAGTGATTAAAGAACATGGTGGAGACCGGCTGGAAGAAAACTTCTTACTGCGTGGCTTACTGCGTGGTAGACAGACAAGCGAGGGATGAAAGGTGGAGTTACCCATGTAGGTACTGTACCAGGAACCTGCCCCTTCTGGGTCAAGCTCCAGTGTTCCATCCCCTCCAAGTAGGCTCCACCTCCTGTTTGCACATCAGTATTTTGCAACATCCAGATACAGGAGGCTTTTAGGGAACACTCCAGATCCAAACCACAACAGAACACCAATAGAGTTAAATTATATTATTTTTCAGGAAGTGTGGACTTTGAAAAGGTTTTTGTCTTAGTTACTTTTTCATTGTTGTGACTCAGTACTCGACAACCACAGATGTAGGGAAAGATTTATTTTAGCTCACAGTTTTAGAAGGTTGCAGTCCATTCAGGGACGGCTGGTAGCAGGGGAAACACATGACAAAAACATAAGTGGGGACAGCTCCTCACGACATAACAAACGGGAAGCCAAGTCCTGTCAAGTCCAGTCTGGTCCCAAAGGAAGGCAGCAACATTTATATACTTTAGGTGTATGCCGGGTGGTAGAGTGGTTATACCATGATAAATTAAAAACCACCATATGGTGAAGAGGTTTAATATCATGAATTCTGGAGCCAGGCATTTAATGTTGTGCTCCTAAGCAAGTCATTTTTAATTTCTGTGGCTGCAGTTTCTCTAATGATAGTAACTGCTCTACAGTGTTGTGTGAGGATTTAAAGAAGTTTCTATAAGGGATTGGGGCACAGCTCAGAAGTTAGAGCACTTGCTTAGCATGACCAGAGCCCTGGATTCGATTCCCCAACACCACGAGGGAGGCTGAGGCACAAGGATTGCCATGAGTTCAAAGCCAGGCTGTACAAGAGTGAGAACCTGTCTCAAAAAAGGAGTAGGGTTTCTATAAATAGTAGCCTTAGAATAATAACTAGATCTAGATCATTGTAATGGCTTTGTACAATTTGTTATTATTATTAAACAAGTATGGTCCCTAGGGACACCATTGTGGACATTAATGGATAAGACAAGTAAACACAAAGTTATTATTTGTTGTAGTTAGTATTATGAAGGCAACAAACAGGATACTGATATGAAAAACAATAGAATGGGATAGGACAGATATGGTAGCTCCATGCAGGCCTCTCTAAGGTCACATACAAAATGATTGTGAAGGGGCAGAAGGAATGACACAGCATTTAAAGCACTTGCCTTGTGAGTACAAGGCCCTGAGTTAATTTCCCCAGCACCATATAAAGCCGGGCATGGTGGTGCATGCCTGTAATCCCAGCACTTGAGAGGCTGAGGTAGGAGGATTGCCCTGATTTCAAGGCCAGTCTGGGCTACAAAGTGAGTTCAGAACCAGCCTGGACTACAGAATGAGACCCTGTCTCAAAATAAATAAAAAATAAACACACAAAATGCCAGAATGATTGTGAAGGATGCATATGACCTTTTGGATCACCTCTAGCATCTAATGCAGGTGTAAATCAGTGAAATCCTTTTTCCTAAATGTTAACCATGTCTTACTTTGGAAGGAAAGAGTTAGTGGGACTTAGTTAAATTTTTTTCATCAGTTTTATGGTATTGAAAGAAATTAGATGTATGCCAAAATGCCCCATTCTACTGTGTCACTCAGGAATGGCTTAACTGTTGCCCTGGGAGACCCAGATTTCAATGTCTCTTTTGCCTTTGAGTAATGTTTGTATTTCTGGTAGGAAGAAGTTACTGGTAGCTACTGTTTTAACTGCTTATATACCTAGTACATGTATTTGCTTAATACTGTAAGTCCCAAGCACTTCTCTTAGCCTTTTATAAACTTTAGAATATGTGAAAAATCCTGTCTTACTTTGCAATTCATAAAGCTACCTTGCAGAAATTTTGGAGCAAAGGACAAAGATGAGTTTTTGGCAGACTTTAATAATATTGTGTAATATCACACAAAGAATATGTAAGGCTGATAGCAATAGATAAATATCCTGTAGTGTCCTTGAAACCTTCATGTATTGACTTGATATGATTATACCTGGTAAGTTTTGAGAATAGTAAAGTCTGTAGATCTTTTGGGGGATCATATCTTTTTTTAGAAAATAATTTAATAATATCACATATTTATATAAATAGTTTTTCAGTTAGTGTTTTTAATTGTAGAATTAATCAATATAGGTAAAAGTGTACACAGCATATTTTGTGAAATGTCCTTATTTACTACTGACTTGGTAATGTAATCGATATGTAGCCAGCACAGGAAGAACACAGAGAAGATCCTGATTTTGAAACTAAAGAAGAAGTAATTGAAGAGTCTTCCAAACTAGAAGGAAAAGAAGACCCTGAATCAAAAGGAGAAACAGAATTAAAAGCTTCCCAGAAATCTGTCAGAAGACACAGAAACATGCACTGCAAAGTCTCTTTGCTGGATGACACAGTTTATGAATGTGTTGTGGAGGTGAGTGCGTTCTATTTTTTAGTAGTCAGAACTCTTACAGACTTTCATGTGGAGTTGGGTAAATGGTGCCTTTGGCCACAGTGAGACTCAGTTTAATAACTATTTTTGTGTGGTGAGATGTTAACAGTGCGTTTTCGGAGATAATATGGAAAATTATAAGTGTTTTTTCTTTCTTCTTTTGGATCTGCCTAAATGTTGCGACTTTTAAGCATATTCCTTTTATAATAAAAATTAGTATGTTGTTTGGGGGGGGGTATCTTTTTTTTTGAGACAGGGTCTCACTGTGTAGCCCAGGCTGGTCCTGAACTCATTGTAGAGGCCAAGACTCATGGCAATCCTCCTTCCTCAGCCTCCCAAATTCTGGGATTATAGGCATGCACCACCACACTTGCCTTTATGTGGTGCTGGGTAATCAAACTCAGGGCCTATGCTTTCTAGGCAAGTGCTTTAACTGCTGTGCCATTCCTTCAGCCCCTGTGGAATATCTTTTTATGACTAGATTTTCAGTTGCTTTAATTTCTGTTTTAGGTCCAACTAACCCTAAATTACATTTGTCAAAAAAATTGCTGTCTGTAACATTTCTTCTCCCCCAGATCTAAACCTTAATCTTTAGTTTATCTAATATGTATGTCTTGTGCCCCTGAGTAGCATGTTAAAAAATATAAATCAAGTAATGCCTTTAAGTCTAAGTGAATCAGAATTAAATTAAAATGTCAGTTACTCAGGTTCTCTTTTTATTCAGAACAAGTTAAACATGTATTAATAATTGCCAGTTATGATGTGATTGATGTAAGAGCAATTATTGTGATTACTAAAGGTGTCTGATAAAATATGCAACTCACATCTTGTATTTTAGGTAACAACAAATTATTTCTGAGTTGTCTTTTGTATGTAAATATATCCAAATTAAAATAAATAGTGTAAAATATATACTGTATTTACTGACAGGATTCGCTCTTAAAGTTTTAAAAAGGAAGTCAAGAAAAATGTACTATCACAAAATGAAAATAGTTGCTATATCTGAAACTAGAGGAGACCCTTATGTCTGCTTGCCTGCTCCTTGCTGCTAGCAAGTATAGTGATGGAGAAAGCTATTTTAATTTATTCTTTTCATTCAGACAAGATCTAGATGTAGGATCTTAGGAACTGCAGCCATGGGAACAAGGGTTTCAGGATTCAGGATAGGTTGGAAAGGCAACGAGTACATATTTGCCATATTTCATAATACCCCACCAGGATCTGGAGCAGCCTCTATAGGACGAAACATATCGTATCTATAGAAAAAAAAATATGAAGATTCAGTAGTCTCTGTAAAACTCAGGTCAGCATTTTCCTTCACATAAGTTTTAGTGCTAAAAATAAAGCACAACTTTTTAAAAAAGAATTTCTGGATCTTATGGTTGTTAATAAGAGATTAATCTGTACATGAAGAATACTGAAATCTATTATTTAGAATGAAAACAGGAGGAAAAAAGTAAGAAAATGATGTAATATAAAGGGATTAAGACTGAAATGAATTAATGTTTATGTGAGTTACTAATCATTAAATATATCTCATTAAGAGGGAATATGGGGTCGCGGGGGTGGGCATAGCTCAGTGATTAGAGGACTTGCTTAGGAAGTGTGAGGCCCCAGGTTCCCCAGCACCACATAGTAGCTGGGTGTGGTGGTACATGCCTGTAATCCCAGCTCTCTGAGAGACTGAGGCAGGAGGGTTGCCATGAGCTCTAGGACCAGCCTAAATGACAGAGTGAGATCCTATACCAAATAAATAAATAAATAAATAAAAGAAAAAAGAAAAAAGAAAAGAAAGGAAATAAAAAGAGAAATGTATCATATATGTATACTAAAAAGATTTCTAGGGCTTGGGGTATGTAGTTCAGTGGTTAAGTACAAGCCTACAGGTGGAAGGCCCTGGATTCATTCCACAGCACTGCGTTAAACAAACAAAATCTTCTCTTTTCTGGCAACCCTAGGTCTTTGCACTGAAGCTACATCCTCAGCACCTTTTTTGTTTTTGTTTTTTTTTTTTTTTTAATTTTGAGACAGAGTCTCACTAAATTGCCCAAGCAGGGCTTGAATTTACAGTGCTCCTACCTCAGTCTCTCAGAGTGCTGGGATTACTGGCCTGCTTCTAATGTTTTGATAAATTATTATAACATGATAATGTATTTCTCAGAAGACATTAGCATGTTTGGTTTTATTAGCATGTTTGGTTTTTTTCCCCCTAACATCTCCCATTGATAGGTGGGTAGGTGTAAATATTCTTACCATTTTACATGTGAGAAAGCTAATGTTAATTGAAACTACTACATTTTTTAACTGGTAAATGGAGGAGCTAGAATTTTTTGACCACAGCCTCTAAGTAAGGGCATTTCATTTCAGTAAATGGGAGTGGAAGTACTCACATTTGGGAGTGGTTTGACTCTCTAGGCAAGAGTATATTTAAGAAAATGATTTGTGACGTTACTGAAAAACTGCCCCAACACATAAGGTATGTAGGCTATTTATAATTTAATATGTTTTTCTGAAAGAAACAGAAGGGACTTGAGACATCGCTCATTCTCTTAGGATATTTGTTCTGAAAATGACAGTTTAATGATTTCAACAGTGAACCCAGGACCTTTCCTCTGAGTCACATCCCCTATCCCACCCCATTCAACCCTATTTTGGAGACAGGGTCTTGTTACGTTGCTGAGTTACCCAGTTTGGGCTCAAATTTGAAATCTTCCTGCCTTAGCCCTTCAGAATGCTGGAATTAACAGGCATGTACCACCACAGCCAGCTTGATTCAGTGATTGTGTAGCACGCTTGAGAAAATATTATGTAAAATATAAGGAATGTGTTGTTTTAGAGGGAAATGGGGCTTAGAGGATAGAGGGAAGGTAGAACTTTGCTTTGCATTGTAACTGTTTCCACTGTGTTGTAACTGACAAATTGAGGAGTAGGAAATTTATAAATCATATTATTCTACTTAAAATGTGGAGGCATGTGAAAATTTGTTAGTAACCAAGAGGAAATTGGGAAGTGACATCTCATTTACTTGGTGATGAATATAATAGTAAAATGAAGCTTCAACTGAAACATATTTACCTTTGCAGAAACATGCTAAGGGACAAGATTTGCTTAAACGAGTATGTGAGCACCTCAATCTTTTGGAAGAAGACTATTTTGGTCTAGCCATTTGGGATAACACAACCTCCAAGGTAAAGAGACTGTGTGCAGTTTAAAAAGCTGACAGAATAAAATTTAAATTCTTTTGTTATGTTATTGTCAAGAATGTAGTTATGCTTGCCTCTCTACCATACATTGCATGTAAGAATTTGTTCTTGTTTCTGAGATTTTTTCTGCTAGTTTTCTTCTAGAATTAACTTAAAAACCAAAACCAAAAATCATTATTAGTGTGTCTTTCATCACTGGGAGAAAGTATCTAATTGAGTTTGGTAGCACAATGCCTGTAATTCTAGTACGTAGGAGGCTGAGGTAGGAAGATGGTAAGTTTAAGGCCAGTCTGTGCTACATAGTGAGTTAAAGACCAGCTTGAATTATATATAAAGAGCTTGTCTTGAAAACAAAACAAAACAAACAAAAGAAAAAATGAGCCTTGTGGGAGGCTGAGGTAGGAGGATAGCAACTTTGAGTCCCGTCTGGGCAACTGAGCAGTTTAGTGAGACACTGTCTCAAGATCAAAAATCAAAAATGGACTGAGGATATATAGCTCAGTGGGTAGGCCCTGCATTCAGTCTCCAGTACCAAAAAGATAATACCTTCTGTGTAGTTTTAAAAGGTAGGGGAAGTGGAAAGGTGTAATGTCCTAATTGGCAAGTAGATGCTAACACCTTCATATATTATATAGTAAGTATTGTGTGTAATAGGAAGCTTATAATATTTGTGGAAATGATGGCCTATCATTAATGATAAATTATTATAACATGATAATTAGGATATATAATTATATTAGAATTTAAAAGCAATATTATATGAGAATAAAGTCCTAATATTGAAACAGTCATGTAATGAATCTGATATTTCCTCAAACTTAAAAAGAACCCTTTTGTTAACTTGGAAGGAAGTATGATGGGTTACAACATGAAGGAGGGAAGAAAGGTTAAAAGTCTAATATTTACATAAGAATACTTGACTTATTTCCTAACTAATTAATTGAAAATTACAAATATTTAGCTTAAAATCTAACAGTGAAAACTTTAGTGCAGGGCTGGAGAAATAGCTCGATGGTTCAAGCACTTGCTTAGCAATTTCAAGGCCCTGAGTTTGACTTCCTAGCAACACATAAACCAAGCATAGTGGCATGGGCCTCTAATCCCAGCACTTGGGTGACTGAGGCAGGAGGGATGCTGTGAGTTCGAGGCCAGCCTTTGTTTCATAGTGAGTTCAGGATCAGCCTGAACTACAGACCAAGGCCCTGTCTCAAAAACAAAACAAAACAAAACTTTAGTCCAGTTTAACAAATATTTACATGTACTGTATTAGATGATAGAAAGGTAGCTTGAATAAGATAGATATAATCTTTGCCCTTGGGACCTTCCAGTTTAGTATAAAGATAATACCGATGTAGTGCTTGAGCATTGTATAGAAGGACTGTAGGATGTCATGGGAAAGTGGGTCAGGGAGATCTTCTCTGGAGAAGTGATGCATAAGCTGAGGACTAAGTAATGAAGTGGGCAAATGGAGTGACAGAAATGTTTGTGTAATGACCTATGGTTGGAAGTGGTATTTGAGGAACTAAGGGTCAGTTAGTTTGCTGACTACAGGAGGGGAACAATGGAATGGTAGTTGAATCTGTACAGCCACAAGGTGGAAGAGGACTATTGGAGAGAGTCTTCTGTGCAATGTTGGTTCTTCAAGATGCTTTCGATTTATTAAGACAAGTTGAGAGGCAGCAGCCTTTAACAACTGCAAATCATATGGATTGAGTTAGATAATGCTAACGAGAAGACATGAACTAATCACCCTTTGCCTACATAAAATTATTTATAGAATATACCTAGTAGCTGCTTGTAAGTTGCTAAAGGTTTGTTCCTGCTAGAATGACTGTTGACTCAAACAGGATTGTGTCTACCAGCACTAGGTTAATATTGTTCTTTAAGGATTTAACCTTTACTTTGTTTCCCTATGTAAAGGTTCTTGCCAGCTTTTACTAAAAATCTGTATTTCCCATTAGTAAGGGAACATTGGAGTTAATTTAAAAATAAAACAATGTCTACAAAACTGTAGTGGAAAACTTTCTGTAACTTTAAGCTAGAAAATTCTCCCATGAAACTAGGAAAATACTCTGAAAAGTACTTTGTACCAGCTTAGTGCGCTCATTTTGATTCCCAGAAATTGAATGTTATTATATTGTATGAGAAAATAAAAGGTTATTTTGAGAATACTTGAGATTACTTTTTTTGTGCCACATAAATAAAATCAGAGTACCTGCTTAGTAGATGTAATGGAAAATCATTTTTCTGTGAGACATGTATGCTTCAGTTTCTAAAAGCTAACATATCTAAAGGCTTTTGTCAGCACTCAGGAGGCTGAGACAGGAGGATTGCCATGAGTCTAAGGTCAGCTTGGGTGCCATAGTGAGTTCAGGATCAGCCAAGGCTACAGTGTGAAACCCTGTCTCAAATTTTTTTTTTTTAAATTGAAATAAAGGCTTTTGGCAGAAGAATTTCTTTCCACTTGTAATTGTCATCCTAGAGCCTGATTTGGGTCAACATTTTTTGGTTTCATTGAAAACTTACTATTTTTGGTGTTGTCTATGCACTGCCTAATCTGCAAGTTTTATTTCCTTTATAGTAGTTTCTACTCTGTTAATGAATTTTAATAACCAAATATTAAATTGCTTCATGCTTATTTATCTATTTATGTGTAAAGTGTGAAAACAAGTGTAAAGTGTGCAAAGTGCCTAATATAAATCTGAATAGCAAAATGCAAAGCTGCGTATGTAAGAAAAGGGTTTATTGTTCCTCTTTAAATATTTCTGGAAATAAAAAGCTGATGTTTCTGTTTCATAATCTAACTCCAGCTTCCCTGATAATTTATGTGAATCCCTTCTGGGGAAGCCAGTGGGCATGTGATTCTAGGAAACAGGACTTACAATTTGGGTATCAGCAGTTTGCAGTATGGACTAGGTAGGTTCTTAATACTCACCCAAGACCGTGGTCGTAGGATATGAGATCCTGTCTATTCTGCTACTAAGTTCATCATAGCTAATCTCCGGTTCTTAGAAGTAGGTCAAAGCAGGGTATTTCTTTGGATTAAGATGAGAGCCCTTAGCTGATCTAGGAATCACAGCTTAGAATTAAAAGAAGGAACTTCATTAGAGCACATAGTCTCGTAGAAAAGAGACTGGGGAAGAGTTACCTTAGCATCGTCAGGTTAAACTAGGCTAAAGTGCTGGTACAGTCGCTATTATTTTCTATAACCATTGTCCTGGGGGCTTGCTTTGCCTCTCTTCTGTGATATATATATATATATATATATATATATATATATATATATATTGTATTTCTTGTTTCTCTCATTGGTAAAATGGGAGTGATGATGAGACAATCTATATAAAAATATGTAGAATAGGGCTGGAGGAATGGCTCAATGGTTTATTTTAAATTCCAGGTTTGTAGGTTTTATCCTCGTAGGTTTTTTTCTTTGTTCATTTGTTTCGTTTTTGTTGTTGTGGTAATAGTGGTACGGAGGACTGAGCCCAGCACTTTTGTAACGTGTAGCATCATCTGTGCTTTCTTTATTTTATGTTTTGAAACAGGGTCTTTTTGTTTCCCAGGCTAGGCTCAAACTTGCAATCTTCTTGCCTCAGCCTCACAGAGTACCTTCTAGAGCACTCCTAAAAGCCACCAGGACCTGGCTTCCTTGCATTTTCCTCTCAAGATATGATACATGTCTTTTGAGTTATTACGTGTCTAAAACATATAACATGTCTAAGACATTGATTCATTCTGTCTTCCCTTTTCTTTTTTTGGGTGGGGGGGTAGGGGGGGTGTGGTCCTTGGGATTGAGAGTTACGAAGTTGCCTAGACTGAGCTCGAACTTGTGTCCTACTGCCTTTGCCTCCTAGAGTGCTGAGATTATAGGTTTGTGCCACCAGGCCCAGCTGTCTTCACATTTGATTGTTCGTTAAGTTGGCTACAGAATTTTAGGTTGAAATAATTTACCTTCAGTTTTGAAGGCATTGCTGCACTGCCTTCTAAGTTCCAGTGTTGCTATTGTAAAGGCCAATGCCATTCTCATTCTTGAGCTTTTGGGTGACTTGTCTGTCTCCCTGCCCTGTTACAGAGCCAACCTAGTGAGATTGTTTAGCCCTTATTCCTTAGTGTTATGAGATTTCCCTTATGTATCTTAGTGTGGTTTGATTTTCCTCCTTTGTTCACAGCCCATGTTTGTACTCTGTACTGGAATGTGTTTTCCTCTGAATGCCCTTGTCTAGCACATTGCCTGCCCTGAATGTGGCAGCCATTCAGTAAGTAAATTGAATGAATGAGACATATTGTTGAGAGAACAGTTTTGCTGTTTTCTAGTTATGAGTTAGGTAAGTTATTTGCATCTCTTGTTTTTCTCATCGGTAAAATGGGAGTGAGAATGAGACATTCTGTATGAAAACGTGTAGAATGGAGCTGGAGGAATGGCTCAGCGGTAAAAGCACTTGCCAAGCAAGCACTAAATCAAGTGCTAAGTCCCCAAGTTTGATTCCCCAGCATCACATAAGCTGGTCATGGTGGTGCAGACCTGTAATCCCAGCACTTGGGAGGCTGAGATAGGAGGATTGCCATGAGTCCAAGGCCAGCCTGGGTTCCATAGTGAGTTCAGGACCAGCATAGGCTACAGAGTGAGACCCTGTCTCAAAATAACAACAAGAACAAAAAAATATGTAGGATGGCCTGACATGTAGTAAGCACTCAAAAAAATATTATCAGATTATGGTAGTACTATTATTTTTAAATGAAGTTACCAATTAACAAAGACTTTGGCTTAAAAGTCTTGTGGATCATAATCTAGAACATTCTGGAGCATCCTTCAGGTTAAATAATCTACCTAATCTCTTCTCAGATAGGGTGTACTAAAGAATAGTGTATTTTTTACTTAAAATTGATTATATCTAGCCAGGTTATATGACTTCATTTTAGCTCTTGGAAAAAGACAAAATTATAACAAATTTAGATCTTTAATTGGCTAAGAAAAGATTCAGTTGGCTTTTAGTCACAATTCACGAGTAGGGCATCCTCCACTCCTCTGCAGAATAGATGAGGACTCCCACCGAGCAATAAGAGACAGTGATTTTTGTAAACTGGAAACAAGGAAAAAGAACAATAGGGGGGAAAAAACCCCCTATGACATCAGGTCACTTTACTTGTAGGAGTTAAAGCAAAAGGGACTTCCTATTAAGGTGACTCAGATAGACTGGAATCTCTTCATTTTAGGAAAAACCGGTCTGTTTGGGGACCTGCCTGCTTCTGTAAGGTTTTGTTTTGTTTGATTATGTGATATTTGGCATGAGTGACTTCATTTGGTTTGGTCTGGTATGTTGGGTCCTGACCTCAGTCCAATAAGAGTGGCCTCCCACAATTTTGGTTTGACACCATTATTCCCTCCCATAATTTAGGTTTACACCAAATTTCCAAAAAATACCCTTGTTACAAGTGTATAGATTTTCATGAAATGACCAGATCGGTGAGGTACTTAATCTTTGCCATTTATTTAAATTTTCCCTCATTCTGAAAACCCAGAAGATACTAATGCTAAAAGGCTTTGAGCCTCATCACCTTCACTTTACAGTTGAGAAAACTGAAGCATATAAAATCAGAGTGATGCTTCATTCAGTAGCTAGTCTATAGCCCCCCTTTTTCCCTTTTTTTACTTATATGTATTTGCAATACACATGGTTACATTAAACTTGAGAATTTTATGCACATATGTATTTCATCAACTTCACATTTTCTTCCCTACCCCCTTTCTGTCCTTCCCACTTTGTCCCTCATCCCCCCCCTCCTGCCTGCCAGTATCTCACCCATTTGATCACATTACTTATTTACACTCTGGGCTTCCCATAGTAGAGAAACCATGTGATATTTAATCTCTTGAGTGATTCACTTCACTAAGCATAGTGGTATCAAGTTGTACCCATTTTTTGACAAATGACTATAATCTGTCTTTATGACAGAATTTTATATATATCACATTTTCTGTACTCATTGGTCAGTCTGTTGATAGATACTGTGGCACCTTCCATGATCTCAGTACTGTTAGTTATGCTCCTTTACACATGGGTATACATGTACCTCTGTTAAATGGTGCTTTTAGCTCTTAGAAAGATATCCAGAAGAGATATTGCTGAGTCAAATGGAATTATCTATTTTCAGTTTCTGAGGAATCTCCATACTACTTTCCATGATAGTTGCACCAGTTTATAGTACCAGCAATGTAAAAGTATTCCTTTTCCCCCATCCTCAAGAACTCTTGATAAAAACCATTCTCACTGGAGTCAGATGGCATCTCCATGTTGTTGGATTTGAATTTCTCTAGTGACTAAAGATGTTGAATATTTTTTCATATATTTGTTGGCCATTTGTACTTCTTCTGAGAACTGTCTTTTCGTTTTGACTGCTCATTTTTTAATAGGTGTTTTATTTTGAGGAGTCTATTTTTCTTCAGTTCTTTATTAGCCCCCTATCCAAGGAGTAGGTGGTGAAATTTTTTTCATTGTATTGGCTCTGTCTTCATTCTTTTGATTATTTCCTTTGCTGTATAGAAACTTTTTAATTTGTTATAACCCCAGTTGTTAATTTTTGGTGTTATTTCCTTTGCTGCAGGTATTCTATTGAGAAAGTCTATGCCTATACTTATGTATTCAAAGTTTTACCAGTTTTGTCCTCCAGGGCATTCCATGTTTCTGTTTTAATATCAAAGTCTTTGGTCCACTTTGATTTGATTTTAGTTCATGGTAAAAGGTGTGGGTCTACATTTTGTTCTTCTGCATGTGGATAACCACTTCTTCTAGCACCATTTATCGAAGAGGCTGTCTTTTCTCCAGTGTATGCTTTTGGGTTCATTGTCAAAGATTGTGTGATTAAGTGTACTTCTTGCTGCCGCTCCGAAGAGATTTTCTCTTTAGCTTCTTAACCTTTCTTTCTTTCTTTCTTTCTTTCTTTCTTTCTTTCTTTCTTTCTCCTTCCTTCCTTCCTTCCTTCCTTCCTTCCTTCCTTCCTTCCTTCTTTCTTTTCTCCTCCTCCTCCTCCTTCTTCTTGATACTGGGTCTCACTGTGTAGCCAGGTTGGTCTTTAGTCACTGTATAGCCCAGGCTGGCTTTGATCTTGTGGCAGTCATCTTTCCTCAGCCTCCTGAGAGCTGGAATTGCAGACATATGCTGCTCTCTACTCCTGGCTTATTCCTCTTTTTTTTTTTTTTTAGACCATCTTTGTTTCTTTTTCTATTTTTGGTTCCTCCCTACAGAAATAGATCATGTGGAGAAAAAAGAGAGATAAATATTTTATCCTCTTTCCATTTCCAGTCCCTGGTGTCTTCTTTTTGTTTATGTAAAGGTTTGTGTTTTGTACATATAACTTCTTTCCCTAAGAGCTTATGGGTCTTGCTGTTTTGTTCATAGATAATGAGGTTCCTTGGCAGGCAGGGAATCTAACTGAGTTGGCTTTCCTCACATGAATGTTTGAACTTGCTACTCCTCTGCTGCCCGTGGCCCCTAGAGTCTGGCAAGAGAAGAGCAAAGGCAGTTAGAAGCAAACTTCTGTAGCTCTATGCTACTGGGGAATCAAAGTTTTATGGGCCAAATGGAAGCTTTCTATAATTTGTTTCTGCTTAGAATTATTTATGAATGAAATAAGATTTTTTTCTTTGGGGAAGTCACCCACATTAGTTTTCTCTCCTTCCTGATTCCCTGAACACACACACACACACACACACACACACACACACACACACACAGAGAGAGAGAGAGAGAGAGAGAGAGAGAGAGAGAGAGAGAGAGAGAGAGAGAGAGAATCTTCTGTTAAATAATGAGATTTAAAAATTAAGACTACATCCAGATCAATGCTTGGTTTCCTTTCTTCTTCACTTTTAGTGTGCACGAGTTTTCCCTTTGGAGTCAGATTATCAACCCTGAAAAGATAGTCAGTCATAGTCGCAATAGTTGTTTTTCTTTTTCTTTTCATCTTGCAAAGGCAAAGAGGAAACACCACTGGAGTGAATATTCCATCAAGAGTGGGAGGAGCTGAGTTTGCCATCATCTAATGGGATAGATTGTTTTCCTTGATTCGTGACTGGCTTTGAAGGCAAGTGCCAGTAATGACTATGCCTTTATTGAAAGATCAAAATGAAATTTGTAAATATACTTGCAGAAGAGAGAGGCTTCATTTGGAATCTTATCTTTTGTTAAGGAGCACATCTCAACTGAATTTAAATGTTACTTAAGAAAAACTGAAACCAAAAATTAATGGCACGAGAGTTTCTGTAAGCATATCTTGAAGCAATAATTTGAAGTCAGCAGTATGAACAATGGCTATTTCTTGAATTAAGACAGACAGGCTTCTTAGAGCTTCTAGATAAATCTTTTACCTCAACAAGCAAGGATTTGTATGATTCACTTTGTCACTGGGGCATAGGGTAGGTGTAGAACCTCTAGATAAGGATAGCCAGTGGCCGACTCCGGGCGTAGAATTCCTCCTTTGAACTTTAGGACTTAACATTATAAATTCTGCAAATGATAGGAAAAGCTCTAGTTCATTTTACCTCTTTAAATACCATTTCCTGGTTGGAATGCTATCCTTCCTGTCCTGGTTTAGCTCCATAGCGCCACTCATTTGTTCTTTGTTTTTGTTTTTGTTTTTGTTTTTTCCTTCATAAACATTTTTGGGAAGACAGTATCTGCCTTACTCTGGGCAGAGCTATGAAAGACATAGTCTCTTTTCTCATAGAGCTCCCAGGCTGCGGGCAATAGTTAGATAGGCAACCACATTGGTACTGAGTCAGTCAGATTCTGCAAAAATCGTGTCTGAATTCCAAGAGATAGTCAGGAATCTTCCAGGGGAAGAGATGGGGACAGAGTATCTGAGGTAGAAGAAACAAGGTGTGTGTGAGAGGGTATTCGGAAACGGGAACGCCAGTCATGCTTTAGTTGAATGGAGATCTATATCAGGATATTGTTGCTTGAGAAGAAACGTGATATATTTAAAAACACATAAACTTAAATTCTATTTAAAACATTAGTGTATTAACACAAAACATGGTTGATAACATAGACTCTTAAAAGGGAATCCCTACCACTGAAAGTATTCAGATAGAAACTACAGATAGATTGTCTAGAATTGCTATTTTAAATGGTAGCTTAAGAATCCTATTACATGTAATTCCCTAACTTATCTCAATATTTTATTGTTATGAAAATTAAGTTCTGCCTCTTTCCTCTATAACCCTCTCATATTTTTCACAGTCATTCTGTTTGAGAAATCAATTGCATGTAGTATCTCTATTTCCTTACTGCATATTAGTATGTAAATTGTATATGTATCTCAAAGAATTTCTGCAAAGCAAGCACACGTGTGTAAATACTCCCAAGTTTAAAAAACTGAACATTACTCCAGAATCCCTTTTTGTGCTCTCCCAGTCACTCCCCCTACTCCTACCAGCCTTCTCTGTCCCCTGTCAAAAATAACTTCTTTAACCCACAATACGGTCATTTCATAGAACTAACTGGGGGAAGGGAGGGAATGGGATGGTCAAAAAGGGAGAGGGGAAGTGTTTGTAACTCAGATGTGATATAAATGTGTGCAAAATACTGAAGTGCAATATGAGCATGTATTGCATATATATATATATATTTATTAATGAAATGGAGTAAAAGGTCACTTCATGACATCTGTCTCAAGTTTATTTTTTTTTGCCTACTTTTAAAATTTACATAAATGAAATCAAATCACGTGTTATATCCTATTAGGTTTGGCATTTGTTTTGTTCAGACTTTATTTTTGAGGTTCATCTCTGCTATTGTAACTTTCATTCTCATTGCTGTCCATTGTTTGACTATACTGCACTGTATTGTGTACTCTCCTGCTGATGGGTATTTGGCCTGTTTATATTTTGAGATTTTCTGAATACTGCTGCTAGGAACATTCAGTGTAAGTCATGCCATATGCAGCACTGCTGATGTAGTCTTACAATTACGATTGGGGTTAGTGGACAGACATGTTCTATGGAAAACTATTATCAAACAGTTTTCCACAATGGTTTTACCAGTGTCCTCCATCACTAGTGATGGAGAGCTGCAGCTACGCCACATTCTCATCTGCTCTCGGTGTGACTCCTTGTGTTCTGATTTTACCCTTATCACAGCTGCTCTTGCCAAGACAGATCTGACAGCTGTTCATGCCTTATGTTACGTGGACATTGTGCAGCGCTGATGATCAAAATGCTGTCATCCGTGAAACTTTTTATTCCTTTAGATTCTGAAATACTTGTCTTTTCCTGATTTTTTCCTACTACTTTAGTGGCTTTCTCATTTCTTTCTCCTCACTTCATCCCTCCGGTGAAAGTATTCCCCAGGGGATAATCTTTCGTTTCTTTTTTTTCCTATTCTATTATTCTATATATACCTCCCAGATTATTTTTACCTATTTTCATGGCTTTACCACCCTGTATGAGGAAGGTACCCACACTGATGTCTTATCCAAATACCTGTTCCAGCCATCTGTTGAAATAATTCTACTTGGATTTCCAAAAGTACCTTAAATATATACTTACATAATTATACTATATTCTTTGTGGTGTATGTACATTTGGCTTTTTCCTATATTTCTTCATAAAATTTGTTTCTTTTCCTACATTTCTTATTTCAGTGAATAATACCATACACACTCAGTTACCCAAGTAAGCGATTTAGAAATTATGCTTTACCGTTATACTTTACTAAGCCTCATCACCAGTGCATTCCTCCCTCCTACCAGTTTAATTAGTTACACATTCTGTTTTAAATAAATCTGGGTGCAGTGGCGCAGGCCTGGAATCCCACCACTCAGGAGACTAAGGCAGGCTGATTGTCCTGAGTCCAAGGTCAGCCTGGGCTACAGAGCGAGACCCTGTCTCAAAAAAGAAAAGAAAGAGGGAGAGAGAGAGAGAAAAAAAAAACAAACAAATTTTGTTTTGGCTCCTAAATATCTTTCTTCTCTGTCCCATAGTCTTTACTCCTCAGGTCCTTTCAGTTATCAGTATCTGAACCATTTATTGAATACTGGCTGTGTGGCGTTTATATCTGTCAAATAATTCACAATAACTAGGTAGTTTTGTTCCAGTTTTACATAGAAACAAAATTGAGGCTGAGAAAGCTCACCTTATGTAAGGTTACACAGATACTAAATAGTAGACAGGTAGAGGCTGGATTAGAATGCAGGACTTTCTGACTTCAAAGTCTGTATCTTTATCCATTACATTCTTCTGGACTGCAGATCATGTTCTCAACAGGAGCCTCTTATTTGGTCTCCCCACCAATAATCATGCTTCTTTAATTCATTTCACTTCTTTCTTTTGAATCCTTCAATGGTTCCTGCTTGCTTAGAACTCAAAGTTTAAATCCTCGCGTGGAGTACTAGGGCTGCCATGTACTGGCCCTTGCTGTTCTTTCAGTTTTGCATCTCTTCTCGCCTTTGTGCTTGAGCTATGCTAAGATAACTACGTTCAGCAACTCAGACATCTCGTGCTCTCTTTAATACTTTTGTGCTTTCCTAACTGCTTTCTTTTCTTCTTGGCCTTATAACTGTTGTTTGTCTTTCAAGATTCAACTGAGATTCTCGCAATATTCTATTAAGAACTATTTCCAACTACCTCCTCAGCCGTGTTGATGCACTGACTCTGTGTACTTAGGATGTGATGTGCTCTACCCCACAGGCAATCTCACCCGGACCACATAAACTGATTGTTCACTGTGCCTCTCTAATATTAAAATGACAGCTCCTTAGAGACAAATATTATTATTATTAATAATGTGGGGAGGCGAATGGTTGGGGATTGACCAAGGCCTCAGGAGCTCTGCTGCTCAGTTACTATTTAAATCTTTTGTTGTAATTGCAGTGCCTTACACATTGAATCATTCCTCAAATATTTGTTGAATATTTTATAAATAAAAACTGAAAATAGAATAATTTAAAGTGAGTATAAAAGTATCTGTTCTTCTTGTATGTTTTAATTTTTTATTACTTCCAAAAGATTTTTTGTGTCTTATTTTAATTTGAAGGGGATATGGATACTGACGCAGTAATGATTTGTTCTATAAGGTAACTTAGACCTGGGAGTCCTCATGTAATTGACACAAAACTGGATTTCCTACCAATATGGCAGTTCTAACCGAGTTACAGAATGGTTCATGAACTTAGAAGCTTCAGGTTACCTTGACAGATTCTCTTGTTAATGGAAACTGGGGAGCTCTTCCTGTAGTAGGAAATATCCACTCCAAAGTGGTAGGAAGTAGTTCTTCAAAGCATTTTGGGTTTCATGGTGTAAGTCAAGGTTCTCAGAAGTTCATGATACTTAACAGTTGAATCTTTAACATTTTTCTTTTGCCTTTGAGTTGATAATACTTAAAATTCTTTAGTCTAACTGAAAGACTAAGGATAAAACACCTAAGTCCTCCCTTTCTGAAAAGGCTTAAAGGAGCAGGTGTTTAATTTTATACTGTAGAATGATTTCATAGTAAATGGTATTAAAAACGCCTCCCTTCTCTATTAGTTACAGGGAAGTATAAAAGGAAACTAGAATCGACTCTTGTGCTTATTGCATTATGGCAGCCGTCTTTCTGTGGCAGTCAAAGTGATGTATAATTAAATATAAAATTGTGGTGTTCGAGCTCATTCCTTTGGTAGTACATATGAGATGGTCACCCTGTGCTCTGCCCTTGTTGGTAGAGCATAAAGAAGCAGACACCTTACTTGGGTAATGTTGCAATTCTCCTTTATGTTTCTGATATTTTTTTTTTTTTGGGACAGCATCTCACTCTGTAGTCCAGCTAGTCCTAAGTTCACTGCATAGTCCAGGGTGGCCTAGAATCCACAGCAATCCTCCTGCCTCAGCCTCCCAAGTACTGATATTACAGGTGTCTACCACCATGTCCAGCTTATGTGGTGCTGGGGAATCAAACCCAGGGACTTGTGCTTGCTAGGCAAGTTCTTTAACCACTGAGCTATTCCCCAAGCCCCAATGTTATAATTTTTACATGTTCACTTTGTTACTTTACTGATCTATGTGCTTATGCTGGGTGTACTTTCTCTCTGTCTGTGTGTGTGTGGGTAAGCCTAGGGTCATGTAAACGGACACATTCTACCATTGAGCTATATATCCCTAGCTGATGTAGTTTCCTTCCTTCCTTTCTTCCTTCCTTTTTCTTTTTTTTTTTTTTTTTTTTTTTTTTTTTTTTTTTTTTTTTTGAGATGGGGTTTCACTCTGTTATAGTTCAGAGTGGTCCTGAACTCACTATGAAGCCTAGGCTGGCCTTGGACTCAAGGCATTCCTCTTGCCTCAGCCTCCCAAGTGCTGGGGTTGCTGGCGCGCACCACTATATCTGGCTTTATGTGGTGCTGGGGAATTGAACTCAAGTCCTTGCACTTGCAAGGCATGCACTTTAACCACCATTGCATTCCTGTAGCCTCTGATGAAGATTTTTTTAAGTACCCTTATTTGATGTGGCCACCAGGAGTTGAGGAGCCCTGCCCTAGTGGTATCTAGACTCTCAGGTGGAGTGGGAAAACATTAAAGGAGCGATTAGAGTGGGTAAGAGTAGTCAGGGGAAACAAGACATTAATTCAGTAAACATTAGCTGGGCATGAACCACATACCAGATGTTGTGCTGATGTAGAAAACTTGAGTGAAATCAAAGGTCACGATGCGGGGAGGGAGAGAACATTTGGGTGCCATTAATTAATCTTGATTATAGATCTTTACTAGTTTTTACCATATAATATCAATAAAAAATACTTCACATTTGCTGTTTACTGAGAGATTTGCATCTAATAACTCTGTAATCTTTATTCTACAAGATGGGTACTACCAACGGCACAGTTTATAGATGAGGGAACTTAGGAACAGAGATCCTGAAGTTACACAGCCAGGATATAGTGGAGCTAGGATTCAAGCCCACTGTGGTGATCTCCATTTCTGTTCTCAGAATCACTACTGTGCTTGTAAAATTAATTCAGATCAGGGTAAATGTAGGTTGGTCCTGAGGCACTAATACAAGATGATCAGTGATCCTGTTTTCAGACTCCGCAGACTCTGTTGTTCATGTGCTTTGGAGCTCTGTGTGAATGCCTTTTCTTCTTTTTACAGACATGGCTGGATTCTGCCAAAGAAATAAAAAAGCAGGTTCGAGGTAAGTGGATATAGCCCTCTTTACAGGTCTTTCTTTCTTTTAGTAGGTCAGAGGATTTCCAACCACTCCTGGCTGTGAGCCAGTCATTTTAGAATCCTAACTACTAAAGATTGCTTTGAAACTGAGATAAAGCCTTCCCCTGGAAGGAGATTCCATGATAGAAAAATGCAACTGAGGTGGACACTACTGAGATGTAGGTCAGATCCTGACTGTTTTTTTTTTTAAACTAGTCAAAGTTAAGGAAGATAGGACCAAATGAGAGTAACACAAGATAGAAAAGAACATAGAAGAGAGAAAAAAAAAGATACGAGAGTCAGTTCTCTCAGAATGATAGTGATTGAAACTGCGGTCGCCTGTTGCTAGGAGTTTGCTGCTGGGTCATTTTATTCATTTATTTATTTATTTATTTATTTATTTATTTTACTAGCTAGAAGTTCTGGGGGTAGAGCCTAGGGGCTTTGCTCTGTGATATATCCCCAGCCCATTTTTGTGCCTTAGTAAGCCAGTGAGTGCTCAGTCTAAGCTCTGACTTGGGATCCTTCTGTCTCAGCCTCCCAGAGTGCTTAAGATTATAGGCCTGCTTCACTGGGTCTGGCTTCCTGTTCCTTTTAAGTTGTTCTGGGTGGTTAGGATTAAACTTGGGGCCTCCTCATACGTGCTAGATACACACTGTACCACTGAGCTACATCCCCAGCCCTGCTTCTTACTGTCTCCATTTTTTTTTCCTCTGCGCAGTATTTGTCCTTATGTATGCTTTCACTTTCTCAAGTTTCAGTTACCCACAACCAAATATGGTCTGAGAATATTAAATGAAAAATTCTAGAAATGAACAGTTTGTCAGTGTTGAATGCCATGCCACTGTGAGTAGCAGATGCAATCTTGTGTACTCTCCATTTTATCTGGGACAAACTGTTCGCTTGTCCAGTGCAGTCACACTGTATACGCTACTCATCCTTTCATTACATGGTAGCTGTCAGGTTACCAGACAGACTGTCATGCTATCATAGTGCTTATTGTACTTAATAATGGCCATAAAGTGCAAGCGTAGTGATGCTGACAGCTCAGGCCAAAGAGAAACCATAAGGTAAGCCATCTAAGTGAACAGGTGAGTTCTTGATTTTATCACAGGTGTGTATGTACAGGGGAAAGCTGTATGAATGGGATTCCACATCAGCCAAGATTTCGGGCAACTCCTAGAGTCTTGGAATATGACCCTTGAAGATAATGGAAGATTGATGTAGTTCTTTTCATCCCTTCCAACAGTCCTTTTCCAAAATGAAGTATAAGGGACTGTGGAAGGAAGAAAAGAATGGAGGAACAGAAATTGACTGGCCACGTGATTTCACCCCAGTGCCAAGCTCTAACCCATCTTGATGTTATGTATCCTCCTCAGACAAGTACCCTAAGTACAGGTTAGCACTTGGATGCCCTGGTCAGACCCAAGAGGTTAGGTGAGGGCTATGACCCTGTCTCAAAAAATAACATAAAATTAAATAAATGTTTAGATAGTATAAAATTTAAAAATTAAAATTTTGGTTTTTGTTGTTCTGATTAGCTATCCTTTTAGCTTATTTTTGAAGAAACTTCCAGGAGTGCCATTGTTATTCATCGTGATTTGTGAGTTTTAACTGAGTCACCTGAACACAAACTACTTTTCACTTGTTTCTTAAAAGAAAACACTTCTATTATAGTGAAATATTTCCTGCAGGCCCTATTTATAATTGCTTTAGTGTTCTTAAAGAAACAAAACATTTCTTTGGACTGGCAACTTTACCTATTTGCTTTTTTAACTCCTTATATGTGCATTTCAACTTGCTTAAAATGCAGGTCAGAGCAAAAGCATTCAGAATATTTGAGATATGACATGAAAAATGTAACATCTAGCTTCTTCCAATGAAATTTTAATTACTATTAATATTTAGTATTACTCAGAAACAAATGGTTGAACAAGAGGATTCTTTAAGAAGAAAAGTTAGCAGTTTATGTTAAATAAAGAATATTTACTAGATTTTCCTTCAATGTATTATAAATATCTTGCTAGAAAAAAATTTTAACAAGTTACAAAATAACAAAAATCTTTCAACATGGAGGAAAAACTGTCTCTAATAAAAATTTTAATAGGGAGTCAAAATTTATTTATCAGTGTAAAAATTTCACAAATTTTGCTTGTCAAAAATACAAATATGCCATATTCTACAATTTTATAAACTATTTTTAGGGCTGGAGGAATGGCACAGTGGTTAAAGCACTTGCCTAGCAAATGCAAGGTCTTGGCTTCAAATTCCCGACACCAAATAAACCAGGCATGGTGGCACACACCTATTATCCTAGCACTAGGGAGGCCGAGACAGGACGATTGCCATGAGTCCATGGTTAGTCTGGGCTACAGAGTGAGACCCTGTCTCAAAAAAAAGACTTTAAAAAAATAAATATTAAAACTACATAGTATTAGACATTCTATAGAACCACATGAAGTGATAGCTGGAGTTGGGGAAGGGACAGTGAAGGGGTGGGAGGGTCAAAAATGGGAAGGGATTGTAAAGTTAATAAGATACATATGTGCACAAAATACCCAAATCCATTGTAAACACTATGTACTACATATGTATATTAATAAAAATAGTGCGGAAAAAAACTAAAAAGGCACAAATGAGTATAATACAAGGTAAAGGCTCCTTTATCTTGGTTGTGCAGTTTCCTTTCAGGAGGCCACCATGGTCACTAATTTCTTGTCTCCCTTCCAGAGATGGAATCATGTCTTCAGTCTCGTCCTCTGTCCTCACGATGTTCAAGCCAGTTTATTTTGCATTCAAAAGAAATTTTTCTCTCCTCTTGATTACTTGTCAGATTGTCCACTTCTATACCAACAAGTTCCTTCATATCTTGTGCCGTCTTATTTACCTCGGCCAGCTTTCTGTTTGTATCTTCTATAAACTCAGTAAACTTTGTATTCCTTAAGACTACTGTTTGTTTAGTAAGTTCCTTTTTAAGGCCACCAATCATTTCTTGGATTTATTTAAGTATGTCTTATTTGATCTGACAGCTAACTTGGTCCTCTTGTTTTTTGACTTCCTTTCCACTCTTTCAGGGCTCATGATGTTGTTAGCTTGTGAGGAGTCAGGTATTTCCACAAATGTCCTGTTGCCTCATCTTATGATTAGTCTGCCACTGCTGGCCACACACTGCTGTTCATTGCTGCGCAGAGCCCTTCCCAGGCAGCCTGAGCCGCTTCCTTGGCTGGCATGTTCTGATGCTTCTTTGATCTTTCCAACTTTTCTGTGGCCTCCTTTCAGTTTCTGGAGCTCTCCTCTTTCTCCAAGCTAAATTAAACAAATAGTTTTTAATTGTATCTCAACTTTTTGGATTAGTCTGTGAGGAGGTACAGAGCAAGAGTCCTACTTGGCCATCATCTTGTCCAGAAGTCCCCTATTTTACTTCTAAGTGCAGATTTTTTTTCTCCACTTATCTGATTATGCATTGGATCATAAGCCACAGTTTGAAAAATAATAATGTTAATTTCAGATATATACTTGGAAGTGGAATTGTTAGATTATAGATTATGTTTATTTTTGGCTTTACAAAGGAGGGTCACTTGAGTCTAAGGATTTCAACGCCAGTGGGGACAACATAATGAGACCCCATCTCAAAACAAAATGCCCCCAGACCAAATGAAAGAAGCTAGACACAAACACTATTTTGTGTACTTCATTTAATTCTGTTTAAATGAAGTAAATGTGTGGAAGCAAATGTGTGGTTGCCAGTGTGTAAGGCAAGAGCAGAACAGAGAATGGCTGCTTAATGGACACAAGATCTTTTTTGGAAGACATAAAAATATTTTGAAACTAGACAGAGTTGGTGATGTTATATATAGGGAATGAGCTACATGCCACTGAGTTGTCCACTTTAACACGGCTACTGTTGTTAGGTGAATCTCACCTTCGTTCTAAAGATTAGGCTGCAGTCATGCCGCTTGTGCTTATGCTCTTAAATACTTCAGCTTGTGTATTTTAAGAGCTAAGATTATGTAACCATCATGCAATTATCAAAAACAGGAATTTAGCATAGAAATAATATTATGACTTCTATTTTTCTGTCTTTTCCACCTTTTAGGGATATCCATTAAGTCTAAGGTAATGCGTGTATTTAGTTGTTACATCTCATTAGTTTTCTGTAATCTGCAGCAGTTCCAATGTCTTTAAAATCCCTCTTATCATTGCTGTTTTTAAGAATACAGACAGCAGGGGCTGGAGGAATAGCTCAGTGGTTAAAAGCACTTGCCTAGCAAGTGCAATGCCCTAGGTTCAATTCCCCAGCAGCACATAAACCGGGTGTGGTGGTGCACACCTGTAATCCCAGCACATTCGGGAGGCTGAGGCAGGAGGATTGCCATGAGTTTAAGGCCTGCTTCAGCTCTATAGTGAGTTCAGGACCAGCCTGGACTACAGAGCGAGACCCTGTCTCAAAAAAAAAAAAAAAAATACATGGACAGCAGTTTTATAAGTGGCTAGTTTGAGTTTGTCTCATGTTTCCTTATGGCTTAGATCCAGATTATGCACTTTTGGCAGGAATGTCATTGAAATGTTGCTGAGTTAGAAGGGAAAAATTTTAGCTTTTCCAGACACCTCTTTTTTTCTTCACTAAACATTTTCTATAAAGTATTACACATTTTATGTATGTATCGTATGATAGAAGTGGTTATTAACCAAAGCTTAACTCTACTGTTTTTTAAATTGCAAGTGATCAACTTTTAAGGCCTGTACACTGAGCTACATCCTCAGACCTTTTTTTAAAAAAATAAAAATTTAAGTAGAGACAAGGCCTTGCTAAATGGTGGGCTTGAGCTTGTGGTTTTCTTACCTTAGCCCTAACAGTTCTGGATTACCGGCATGTGCCAGCACACTCACTGCTAGTGATCAACTTTTTAAGTTTTCCTATTACATTTAACCCTAAGTTTGCTTGCAAGGGAACTAGACAGTTTCTTTTTTCTTATTTTATTTTATTTTATTTTATTTTGGGGGGTGGGTGTTGGGGAGAAAATAGGGTCTTGGTCTGTAGTCCCAGCTGGTCCAGAATTCACAATTTAGCCCATGCTGTCCTCAATTCACAGCTATTCTGCTTCAGCCTCCTGAGTGCTGGGATTACAGGCATGTGCCACCACATCCAGTTCATGGACAGTTTCTTTAGTATCTAAAATTTGTAATGGTTAGCTGGAATAGAATCCCAAAGTCTGAATTCGTCTTCTTATGTTAATATTTGGAACATCTCTTCTTAATTATGTTTATTTCTGAAAGCTTTCAAACTTTGTTTTTGGTTAAGTTAAATGGAAAGAAAGATCCAAATAGAATATACTTGTTATATTTTAATGTTCTCATTTCATTAGGTCTAGTAACTTGAGGTTATTGGGATATGTATAAGTAGATAATTTTACTATCCTAGTATTTAACTATTATCCTTCTCTTGTGCAATACTTTTTAAAAGTAATTTTCTCCCAGAGTTTTATTATTCTCAGATGACCTTTATAACATCAGTTGCTTTAACTTTAGTTTCATTCATTTAAAGAATGTTTCTTGAGCACTCACATATGCCAAGCAACTTAGTTTTCTGGCTAAATATATTTGGGTTGTTTCTAAGATTTTGCTCTTGCCAAAAAAAAAAAAAAGTCTTATAACATTTTGACCACTTAAGTATATGTTTAGATACACTAGTGGAAATAGAATTGCACTGTGAAAGGGTATGGTATGTCACTTTGTGTGTGTGTGGTTATGGGGATCAAGCCCAGTATTGAGCTATGTCTCCCAACCATTTTTATTTTTGATTTTGAGAGAGGGTCTTACTAAGTCTCTGATTGCCCAGGCTAGATTTGAACTTGCAGTCCTTCTGCCTCCTCCCAGAGTGCTGGGATTACATGCCTGTACTACCCAGCCCAGCTTGGATGTCACTTTTTGATTGTCAGATTGTTCTATATAACATTGTACTAATGTATACACCTACCAGTAACAAGTGAAAGTGCTCGTTTCCCCTATAAATACTTGGAGTTATCAAGCTTTTTTTTAAATCAGTTACTTCATACAGAATTCAAAACAAAAGATTAATTTTCTTAATATGTATGCAATCAAACATTGTCATCTTATATGTTATGAAATAACTTATGACTAGTGTTCTCAAACACTAACATGTATTAAACTTTTCTATCTTCATTTTTCATATTTATTTGTTCCAGCTGATGCATGTTTTAGGTACTGTAGAGGACTTTTTAAAAAGAATATGTGGGGAATTATGAATAATTAGCTATGACTAGTTTATGTGATTTTATGATATCAGAAAGTGAAGTACAGGTGGTATTTATTTATAATATACACTACAAATACTGCTCCCCTCCCTTTCTAAGAAACAATTGTGCTTTATTTTTCTGACCTAAGTACCATTTAAAGTTTTTGGGATATGAAGTATTAGAAGTGGGTTAATGGTAAGTATTAGGATCTTGCTAGACTTTGAGACACCTTTGTTTATATTGTCTGGAATTTACCTTTTAGTTCAAATGTTGAAGGAAAATAATTGATTATTTCTAAGGGAACCCTATATTAAACATTTTACTGTGCATAAAACTACACATTCATGAAGACATTCAGACTATTTTAAATATTGTTATTGTCAACTCTTAGCAATGAATGTAATATTTGGAGGTAAAACTCGGAGTATTTGGCATATAAATGTCTACAGTATGGAAGTAGAGCCTACTGGTTAAAAACATGGGATTAGGAGTACGAGAACCTGGGATTCCCTAGCTGTGTACTTTTCTAAGCATCTGTTTCTTCATATATAAACTGAATTAGTACCAGTACCTACCTCCTTGGTTTTTGTGAGGATGAAATGAATCAGTACTCTTGTAAGAGGGCTGTCTTAGTGCCTGTGTGCACTGAGTACTGAACAAGGTGGCAACTCGGAGTACCATGATGGATCGTTCTGTCTCTGGCTGGATCGTATCACTCTCTTTGGGAAGCAGCAGTAATGCTAGGAAAACCCGTAAGGGGTTTTCAGCTCAAAAACTGAGATGCATCTTCACTTAATCTTTACTCATAATCTCTAATTTTTACTGTAAATTTAAAAATGACACATTTATGAGTCTCAGAATTGAACCCTTATAGTTTTAATAGACTATTTTAATTAATTAGAATAATAGTTCCTAAGAGTCACATTTATTACTTCTTCATTCTTATTTCTAAGATAACCTCCTAATCTCATTCAAATTAATGAAAACACTTGTTTATTTGAGATAATACTGACAAATGTCATAAAAAAATGCCAAAACTGAAAAAGAACATCCATTGGTCACCTGAATGACCTCAAACCTAATGACTTACAGACCCAGAGAAGTATATAAATCACATTTTGAAAATCAGTGCTATAAAGAAGTTGACTTCTGGGTTGATATTCTTCTAGTTATTCTGCCACTATAGTTCTAATTTCTTGTCAACAAAACTGTTGTGTTAAGTGAAGAGAGAGAGAGAGAGGGAGATCAGTCCTGTAGCTTTCCTAAGTGGTACCCTAGCAACTTTCTTAAAAGCAAACCAAATTAATGACGATGCATAATCATGTTAAAAATTTTAAGAAAAAAATTTTAAAATATTTCAAAGTACTTCTAACAATCAAAAATTTAGGCATAAGCATAAAATTATTTTGTTTACTTTTATAGGCATCCCCTGGAATTTCACATTTAACGTAAAGTTTTATCCACCTGACCCAGCACAATTAACAGAAGACATAACAAGGTAAATAATGAATCAATCACTGGATATATAATAGTATTTTTGATCATCATAAGTCCTGGGAATTTCCCTACTTAGACTTACAGGCTATTAAATGGTTAGCCTAAGAAAATTCTGCTCACTTCCAAGTAGGCTTGCAAATAAGTAAATCTAAGAAAACTGAAGTTTCCGACCTTCCTGGAAGAAACTGGCAGGAGACTAGGATAATCATTCGTATCATGCCATGGGAAAATGGCTCAGCTGAGTTTTTGTTGCCTTGTGTGTTTGCTTTATATCCCTTTCTCATTATGTTCCTTTTTATAGGGCTCAAAAACCTAAAATTTTAGTGTTGCTTTTTTTCTCCCTCTACCCCTACTTCCCACCTAGTACTTAGGATTGAACCCAGGGCCTTCATACTGAACTACATCTCCAGTCCACGCACTCGTGTGTGTGTGTGTGTGTGTGTGTGTGTGTGTGTGTGTGTGTGTGTGTGTGTGTGTGTGTGTGTAAATTGCTAAGTTGTGCAGGCTGGACTTGAACTTCCAATCCTTCAACTATATTTTTTTGTTATTGCTAGCATGTTAACCATGTTAATCCCAGCACGAGTGGTGCTATTTTTCTCTTAAACTATATGATGAGATAACATATACTCATGAATCAAATCTTCTTTTGAGCCCATTTGATTTATAAAGTAAATCGTTACTCTTTAAAAACAACCTACAGTTCTTTAAAGAAAACAAATATTAGGTTTTATAGAAGTATTAACAAAGAAAAGAAAAAAGTGTTATGTTGTATTCTCGTTAAAATAAAGAGTACCGGAGCAGGAGGAATATCTCAGTGGTTAAAGTGTTGCCTGACAAGCACTAAGGCCCTGAGTTCAGTTCCACAGCACCACCTAAGCCAGGATTGCCATGAGTTTGGGGTGAGCCTGGGCTACAAAGTGAGTTCAGGACCAGCCTGGACTACAGAGTGAGAGTCTGTTTCCAACAGACAAACAAACAAATAAATAAATGAAGAGTACTATTATACATATTTATATCCTTAATATCTAACTTTTGCATGGAACCTTGTATCTAGTAGTTACTAGACAAATGTTTGTTGAATTGAATTGTGTGTTGCCAAGAAACTGCTTTATGATTTTGATTTTGCTGTTAATTATCTGACGTTAGTTAAATTTACAATCTCTAAATCTCAGGTTTCACTCTCTTAATTAGGGAATAAAACATACTTAAAAAAAATCTAATCACTTCTGGGCATGATGATGAGCACCTATAATCCCATCACTTGGAAGGCTGAAGCAGGAGAATTGCTAGTTCAAGGTCAACCTGGGCTACATAGCAAGACCCAGTCTCAGAAAAAACCATAAGCACACCCACACTCCTGATTATGACAATCTATGAATCCTTTATACCATTTTTAAAGATTACTTTGTTATTCAGTCATATTTAGTACGTTTCTGAAGTTGAGATTCTAGATCTCTCCCTGAGAAAATCATTTCATTTTCACAGGTAATACTTGTCTCTTAGAATTATTGCTTACTCATGTTTCTTCATCTAGGCTTCCTCTGCTCTGTGTAAAACAAAACCGCTCAATGTCTTGTTTATTATCGTTTTTTTTTTTTTAGGACATTTAAGATTCTTCTTGTTTGATATTGCTCTGACTTAAAAAAAAAAAAGACATATAGAAAGACTGTAGGTAGCAAGAACTTTTTTTTTGAGACAGGGCCCTGCTCTGTAGTTCAGGCTGGTCTTAAACTCACTGTGGAGCCCAGGTTGGCCTTGAATACACAGCAATCCTTTTGCCTTAGCCTCCTGAGAGCTGATATTACAGGCATGCACAACCACACATGCCTTATGTGGCGATGGGGAATCAAACCCAAGGCCTTGTTCTTGCTAGGCAAGTTTTCTAATCCCTGAGCTATGCTCCCAGCTCCCCCACCCCAGTAAAACTATTATTGATACATATATTGCTCAGTCTAATCATGATAAAAACAAGTACATGATTTGAATTAATGTAAGAGTTGGTAGTCAAACTTTATTTTTTGGTGAGGCAATCTGAACTGGTCAACTCAGTCAATTAGAACATGCAGTAGGGAGGTCAGGGCCATAGGTATGAACTTTACACTGGTAGAAAAATGTGTTTGTGTTTGTTTGTGTTTGTGTTAATTGTTTTGTTCATCCGTTTTAATTGCAATGTGAGTTCCCCAACACTTTAGCACACCGTAGAATCAGTATTTCAAGATGGCTGATAATATGTGAAAAGCTACATGCACATGTCACTTAGCCCTTCTTAGCTGCCTACCTGTGGAAGGTTCATATCCTAGTGAAAATGTTAGAAATGTCACCTTGGAAGGTCCCTACCTATACATTTGGCAAAACAACCTGATAGAAAAGGCCTAGTGCTAACACCGGGCAAGCAGAGCCTCTGAGGCTGCCTCCTCTTCTGTATCTGATTATGATACTCATCTCACAAGGATTTGTGAAGACTAGACAGTTTTAGTTTACCTAGTAGTACCTAGTACTGTATACTCAAAAAAAATGCTAATTTCTTTACTTCCTTCAGTCTTTACCAACTTTTCTGTTTTTCTATTTTCCAACATGAGTTCAACATGTAGATATACTAGTCTTGTTTTTATGGGAAAATTTCACACATAGAGAAAGGAAAAATAATAGTACAATGAGAAGCCAAATGTCTGCTATCAGACTCCACAATTAATATTTTAATCCCTTTTCCTTTTATTCTTTCTTTTTTTTCCTATTTCCTCCTTTTTGTTTCTCTATTGTTTTTTTTTTATTATTATTGCTAGCATGTTAACCTCTTTTCTTTTTTGGCTGTAGGTACTATTTATGTCTTCAGCTTCGTCAGGACATCGTTGCAGGACGTCTACCCTGTTCCTTTGCCACCTTAGCGTTACTAGGTTCTTATACCGTCCAGTCTGAGTTGGGAGACTATGACCCAGAGCTCCATGGTGTGGATTATATTAGTGATTTTAAACTGGCTCCAAATCAGACCAAGGAACTTGAAGAAAAGGTCATGGAACTGCATAAATCATACAGGTGAATATATTTCCAGGGTTTATTCTGTTTGTTTTGCCAATAAATTTAAACCTTTGACCGGCTATTAATTCAGTGTTTGCCTGAAAGAGAACATGGTATCATAGGAAGTCAACATGAGCTCATTTCCCTCTCATGTTTCACTTTCGGCAAGTACAGTTCTTGAAGCCTCAGTTTTCTCATCATAGTAATGGGCGTTGCATTGTAGGATAAAAACTAAGTGAAATCATAGCTGTAAAGCACTTAGTACAGGGCCTGGCACACAGTGGGTTCTTAATAAATGGTAGCTAATATTACAGCTTTACCCTGTTTTTCAGTTTTTAAACTTACTATGCTATATTATGTGCTTTGAGATCTGTAGAAAAAGAGTTTTTACTTATTTTATTTTAGTGGTACTAGGGATCAAGCCCAAGGCCTTTTACACAGGGCTACATCCCTGGCCCATTTTGTATGTTTGATTTTGAGACAGGGTCTCACTAAGTCACTATGTTACCTAGGCTAGGCACAAACTTATGATCCTCCTGTATGAACCTTATTGAGCTGTAGAATTACAGGACTGTAACACCAGGCCCAGCTTATAAATACATTTTAGGTAGTCCATTAAACCCTTAAAAGTATTCTTTTAAATCTTTGTTGACTTCATTGAATATACTGCTTTTTTACATGAAAATAATCACTAGTATTGAGGGGTGTTAAAACAGTGATCAAGAGCAAGTGTTTGTAGTTAGCCCAAGCTAGGTTGAAATCTTGTCATAACTTTGTCATGGCATTGTCACTTTAGGTAATTCACTTTAAACCTCTCCTTCTAGTTGAGATTATTACCAGAGGATATAGAGCAATTGCTAGATGTACCAAAGGCAATGTGTGTAAAACATTTATTCCCATATCATAATGTCTTTCACATTGTAAAAATTTGTAAATGTTGCCTAACATTAAAATGCCATAAAAATTTGTGTTTCTTCCTGTAATCTATTCATTGTCATTTGGGTAAGTTGCTGTAGCTTGCAAGTAATCTTAGTGTAATTGTGTGAAAGTTTAATCTCTGCCTTAAGTGAGTCCTGAGTTACTTAGCATGAGATAGGTTACCAAGTGTGAAAGGGTCTCACCACTGAAAGAGAGATCCCAAGTGTGGCCTCAGTGGGTTGCTGTGGTACTAGTAAGTCTTCTGTCGAGTCCTTGAGCCTGCTTGCTTTCCTTGGGGTAATTCCAGTAAGATTGCCTGGATTGCTACTTGTCGAATAAGAGAGCTTAAAATCAGGGGGCCCCAGTTCTTTAGTGCCTTATTGTCCCTGTAACACTTGTCATTAAACTATAATAGTGGTAGTTTAGTGGTAGTTTTATGAGACTCACCCAACTCTTACTGGGGTCACACTACTTCTAAATGTTAAAGTTATCTTATACGAAGCACCCCAACTTAAGTTGGGTCTTACATATTCCAGTAAACTAAAGTCAGAGACCATTGAGTAGACCCCTGTTAAGTTGTTAATGATTGCAATGTACAGATGTTGTGTTCTTTTAATGCATTTTCATTACTTTTATAAATAGCCTAGTAGTGCAGCCTATAATCCCAGCACTCTGAGAGACTGAGGCAGGAAGATCACAAGTTCAAGCCCAGTCTGAAAAACATAAAGACCTAGCAAGAGCCTGTCTCAAAATCAAATTCTGGTTATTGTCCTAAAAGCTTATACACATATACATACAAAAATACCAAAAAGAAATAATCAAAATAATTTGATATGTTAGAGGTGATGACTGTAGGGGGATATTATTTTTGATAATTTAAAATAATGATGTTCATTATTAGAAATATAATCTTTAGACAATCTGTAAAATAATAAAAGAAAATATCTTACTGCTACCTTAAGCTAAACAACAGAAAATAGTGGCACCAGACTACAATTGATACTTTAAATATATCTCTGATAATACTTTTAATGGTTATTTGATCATAATGGAATGTTAGATTTGGAAGGACTTCATCTAGTCTTTGATTCATTGTTTTACTCTCCCTTATAACGTTACTATATAATCATAACAATTACAAGTAGCTAATTATTATGCATGTTGTGGTGCACCAGATACTATGTTTAGTACTCTCTCTCTTTTTTTTTTTTTTTTTGAGATAAGGTCTTGATCTGTAGTCCTGGCTGGACCTGAATGCCCTATAGTCCAGGCGAGGATTACAGCATTTCTTCTTCCTCAGCCTCCCTAGTGCTGGAATTACAAATTTGTGCCACCATACCCAGCTATTATGTGGTGCTGGTGGATTGAAATCAGAGCCTTCTGCTTCCTAGGCAAGTGCTCTCATCGCTGAGATACACTGAGCTATATCCTCAGCTCTTATGTTAAGTACTTTATGCATAATATCACGTTCTATCTGTATAACTATCCTTTAAATTAGGCCAACAGTTCTCAAAGGGTGGTCTATAGACCCTGTGGTTCAAAATTCTTTCAAGTCTTCTGTGAGGTCAAAATTAATGTTATTATTTGGTTTGGTTTGGTTTTTTTGAGACAGGGTCTCACTCGCTGGTTCTGAACTCATTCTCTAGCTCAGGCTGGCTTCGAACTCAACAGTCCTCTTTTCTCAGCCTCCTGAGTGTTAGGATTATGGGCATATGCCACTAAGACTGGCTGTAACTGTTTTTTTTAAGCTTTGATATTTCTGAATCAGGGATGGTAGCTACTTGAGAGGCTGAGGCAAGACAAGTCTTCAAATTTAAGTGATCCAAATTATTTCTGTTAATTCTCTTATTTTATGATAGATCACTGAACTATCAGAAAACTAAAGTTGCAAAAATAAACCTTAATATTTAATAATTATTTGCAAAAATAAACCTTAATATTTAATAATTATTTGCAATAGTAAACCTTAATATTTAATAATAATTTAAACAGTTTCAAACCAATTTCACAACCATTACCTCATTTGATCCTAATAGTCATATTTATTTACTTAGCAAAGACAAAATAATTGGCAATCCTTATATTGGAAAGTAGACATTATTATGATTCTTACTTTATAGCAAGAGATAGACCCTGGCTTTATAGAAGGCCACTAACTTGGGCTGGAGGAATAGCACAATGGTTAGAGAGTACTTGCCTTACAAGTGCAAGGCCCCAGTTTCAACTCCCCAGAACTGTATAAATTGGATGTGGTGGCATACACTTGTAATCCCAGCACTCAGGGTGCTGAGCAGGAATATTGCCATCATGAGTTTGAGGCTAATGTGGGCTACATAGGACGTACAGGACCAGCTTTACTACAGAGCAAGACCCTGTCTCAAAAAAAAAAAAAAAAAAAAAGACAAAGAAAGAAGGACAGGCACTGGCTTACCACTCAAATTTAGGAACCAGGATTTTAGTCCAAGTAATGTACTTTAGTCATGACTTAAGTGTGTTGCCTCAAAGAGTCCTAGCCTACCCAGGATCATGTGATCCCTCAAGTCTTGTTTCTTCTCTAGCAAAATGAAAAAGCCAAACTCTGTAATCTTCAAATTCCATCCTAACTTCAAAATTCTAAAATTCATTCCATTAATAGTAACAACAAAATCATAAAAATAACTGATAGTTACCTTAACTAGAAAAGTGTATCAGTTATATGAAAAAGAAAATTACAAGTACAAAACTTCCCTGAGATGTATTAAATGACTCAATATGTAGACTTGTGTGTGCATTAATTTTTCCCACTCTTTTTTATTTTCAACTTCCAGTATATTAATAAATAGAAATCTGGCATGATGCTATGTATCTTATGAAAAGAAGTTTATTCAGGGAGGCTGAGTTATTATTAACAATTTTCAGCCTTTCTCCTGAGGTTTTTTTTTTTTTTTTGGTGGTGGTTGTTCCAAGGAATCTTTTGTTCTTTTTAATGAGGGTAAAGACAGATGGGGTTGGGAAAGACTTTTCCTTGTTAAATGTAGAGATCCCTGCTGCTGACAGTGGCTTGCAGCAGTCTCATGGGAACCTGGCATTTCCATGTTTGGGGGTGTGGCTACACTGTTACTATGAGATTATACTGGATTAGTCTGAATTGTGCAGCATTAGAAGTGATAGATAGCTTTCTCCTGAAAGCTCCGTGTAACAGCTCATGGGAGCTTCTCAAAAGAAAGGAAAATTCTAAAGGAAAAGGAAAGACTGTCACACCAAATGTTTAGTCAGTGAGACTGATTGTTTTCAAACAAATCTAATCCATTATATGTCTAGTAATGAAGACATCTTAATAACTGAAAGCAGTTCCATTATCTCTGTGCTTCTGTTAGTTAACCAATTTATTTTGTTTAGATCAGTGGGCAGGACACCATCTGTTACCAGAAATTTTCCTTTCATCAGACCTGCCCTCATTAAGAGTTCCAGTTAAGTAACATCAGCTGTCCTCCATAATAACTCAATTCAGGGGCATAGAGGGAAAAAAAAGGCAGTTAAGAGGATCTTGTAAATTGCACCATGCCCCGTGAGGATTTAATTTGGTCATCTCCCTGGTGAGAAAATTAGTGGGAGGAATTTATGTATGATACAGAAAAAGGCTAGAGAGAAGGTCTGCAGAATGGATGATGAATGAGGTAGCTTTAAGAAAAGTAGCTGAATTGAAAAAAAAACTGTTTTACTGATACCTTTTTGGTGTCATTTTGTTTCAAGATCTCTTTTACCTACGTGTATTTCAATTATGGAGTTACTGGTATAAATCTTATATATTTAGATAGTGATAAGATTGCCATTCCTTAATCTATCATGAAATATACTCTATATGTTAAGATGTATATGGTCACATGAAATACAATGAAATTACTATAAATGTGGATACTGTGGTGCTGAATTTTTTAGTTTTATTATATCAAAGGTCCATGACTCCAGCGCAGGCTGACTTGGAATTTCTAGAGAATGCCAAAAAGTTGTCTATGTATGGAGTTGATCTTCATAAAGCAAAGGTAATGATAACTTTGTCTTTTAATAATGTGCATGTATATACATTTTATGAAACAGATTTGTTAAGCACATATTACATTTATGACAAATAGTACTTCTCACCAACATTATCTTGTGTATTTAAAAAACATTTTAAAAAGAATAACTCTTGTTAGAATTTTAAGTGTATTGATTGAATAGTTTCTTAGCCAAGCTACTGTAAAGATCAAAAGCTGTAACACTTAGACAAAGAGAAATTGTATTTTTCTAAAATATAGTTACATTTAAAAACTACAGTTTAGAAGTAAAGTATTTCACAGGCACTATCACTTGTGTCTGAATCACTTGGGGTGTCAAATACGCAGATTCCCAAGCTATAAGAACTTTCCTTGGAGGTGAGGGTCTAAGGTTCTCCAGATTTAATGAGCATCCCAAATGATTTTAATACACATTTGAATCTGAAATCCTTTGGCCCAGGGTAATTATTCTGTAAGTATGGCTTCAGAGTCAGCAGCATTTAGCATCATCTAGGAGCTTGTTAGAAATATACATTTCAGGTTCTTTCTACGCTGAATCAGAAGCTGGTGGAGCTCAGCAATCTGTTTCAACAAGCTCTCCAAGTGATTCCAGTGAACCACAGTGGCTCATTTGAGAACTATTTGGTTAGGGTATTGAACTGTATTTTTTTTTTTTTTTTTTTTTTTGAAACAGGGTCTTACTAAGTTGCCCAGGCTGGCCTCGAACTTGCAGTCCTCCTGCCTCAGGCTCCCAGAGGGCTGAGATTACAGGCATACACCACCACATCTGGCTGAAATTTGAGTTTTAATGCTAGTTCTGCATATTACAGTCTAACAGAGTGAATACTTTAAGGCAAGTCACTTGGCTTCTTTGTTCTTCAGTTAGTAAAATAGCTGAGGAGGCTAAAGAGATTGCAAGGAAAAGTGCTCAGGAGAGGATAAGAAGCTCATTTAAAGTAACTTTACAAATGTGCATGATGGGAAAAGTCAAAACCATATCTGGCCTGGCCTGTGTGGTATGGACCTGTAACCCCAGTACCCTAGGAGACTGAGTTAGGCAGATCATAAGTTTGAGCCCAGGCTGGGCACCTTAGCATCTTAGGGAGACCCTGTCTCAAAAATCAAAAATAAAAATGGGCCGAGGCTATATCTCAGTGTGAAGGCCCTAAGCATGATCCCCAGTATTGCACAGAAACCACAAAAAAACCATATCCAGTGAAAAATAATCCAACTAGCCCATAAATGAGAAAGTTCAGGAAAGATATACTGTCACCTTCATATGTTAAAGGAATTGTGTGTGAGCTAGAGATTTTATTATGACTCTAAGATATAAATGTAGAGATCATAAAATGGAAACTCTAAGGAAATATACTATTCAGATAGCTCAATTTTGACAAATTGTCTAGCAGAGCTTTTCAAAACTTCAGAGGAGATATTCCAGCATATGCTAAATAATCACTTGGTTGAAATTTAGAGAAGAACTTTCAATAATCTGTTTGTGATTGGACTAGAATGACCTTTCAGGATTCTCTCAGCCTAAATATCTGATAGTTTCTTCCTTAAGTTTTATTATAATAAAACTTCAATAAATTGTAATAAGACTTCATTTTGTGTTTGTTCATGGTCCTTCATTACATATTGCTCTGGGTTGTTTTGAGCTGGATTCTGTGACTTCATGAATCTCTAAAGTAGATAGTAAGAATATCAGTATATTCAATCAGGTGTGCTTCCAGAACTTCAATTATTAGATTTTTCTTCTTATTTTCTGCTGGACATTGGTGTCAATCAGGAATAGATATAATCAGACAGCAAGTTCCTTTCTTAAATGTTACAAAGTTATGGGTTTTCCTAAAGTATGTCATTAAAAGGGAGGTGTAGTTGTACCCGCAAGTTTTACAAACTTAAGTGGGCATCTTCTGGTCAGTTCTCAATTGCATAGTCATTGAACTAAAGCTGTCTATAATTTCTGCATCTCAAACACTAATAATTTTCCCTATACTTATTTTAGAAAAAGAGTATTTAACTCTGAGTTTTGATTACTTAGCTAAACAAATAGTCATGTGTAGAGATAATGCACTTGAAATTTGCTTTCCCAAATGGTGGACGGTCAATATTATTATAATTTCTTTAATAAAAAGAAATGTAGATGACTTCATTTTGCCTTAATGTTTTGTCTAGACTTAATGATAGCATTTATAATTTGGAATACTCAACACCTATGATAAGAATAATATTCAGCTGAGCATGGGGCACACCTGTAATCCCAGCACTCTGGAAGGTGGCAGCGGGAGAATCAGAAGTTTGAGTCCTGTCTGGGCGATTTACTAACTTAGAGAGACCCTATCTCAAAATAAAAAATGAAGAAAAGGTCTGGGGTTATAGCTCAGTGCCAACCCCTGGGTTTAATTCCCAAATAAACATATTACTCTAATGGATTGTGATGATTATATTACACTTTACTGTTCAACCTATTCTTTGTAACTCCTTTTGGTTGATATCTTCAGGTTATTAACATATTCAACAATGAATTGAGTACTTTGTGTAAGACTGAATGATGATGATTTCTTTTTTAGGACTTGGAGGGAGTTGATATCATCCTAGGTGTCTGCTCTAGTGGCCTTTTGGTGTACAAAGATAAGCTGAGAATTAACCGTTTTCCTTGGCCCAAAGTGTTGAAGATTTCTTACAAACGTAGCAGCTTTTTCATCAAGATTCGCCCTGGAGAGGTACATAGTTTGTTTCCTTTTTCCCAAATCAAAGGCAGACAATGTTTAAAATTTTCTTCATTCCTGTTGTTTCTCTTACATCATCTAAGTGAGGTCTCCTCAGCTACATGTTCAAGGATAGATCATTTTGTTTTTTAGCCTTCTCAGTACATAATGCTTCTTTTCTTTCTTATTACTGGTCTTCTGGACATTTCTCTTCATATAGTTAAATATACATATTGCCAAAAGTGAAACCTGGATCCATAAACTGGTTTACTCCAGGGAAAGTGATGGAAAACAAATTTTAAATTGCTCAGCATGAGATTTTAAAATTATTTATGGAGTTAATTATTCATGTTTTATACCACCAAACCCCTACATTCTGTATTAAAATTTATTTGTATACATAAGTTACTCAGAATATGTTCTGTGGTGAAGTCCTAGATTTGGGGGAGGGAGTTTAGATTGAACCTGGGTCTCATTAATAAGTTATAGACTTTTAATAATTTTATGTTCAACTTTGTACCAGATAAATTCATTATTAGTTCATAGTCAGATTTTAAGATATACTAATGCTGATAGTATTGACTTTTATACTGAACACCTGTCGTGGTACACTAGAAAATTGTTTAGGTAAGAATTAAAATTAAAAAAAAAACTTCATGTCCTCTCTGCCATTTCCTAAACAGAAGACCCTGGTCAAATCTAAGGCTAAGCTTCTTTATCATTCAAGAAGGTTAATACCACTTTCTCTGTCCCTGCTGATCAACTAAGCTGACAATGTGCAAGCTCTAAACAGAAAAGGATTCTACTGATATAACATGGCTTTTTGTGTATATATCACCATCTGCTGGTGAAAAATGGCTCTTTGCTTAAAACTGGAAATTCTGAAAATGCTGCCTTAAAATTCTTGGGTGACGGTTATTATTGAAGTGTATATTTTGTATCTTTTTTTGTGTGTGTGTGCTGGAAGTCAAACACAGGGCCCAGACCACAATACAAGTATTCCCCAAGCTCTCTGGGAGCATATTCCCAGATCTGCACCACAATTGTTTACCTGTGCCTAGCACAGAGTATTAGTATGTCCTCGCCAAGTTCAGATGCAAATGTCATTCAACCAACAAATATTTATTGAGGGCTTTCTTTGTGCCAGTCACTATTCTAGGAGATACAGTATAAGAGTAAATAAGGCATACCATCAACAGTCTCATATCTGAATGTGAGAAGCCAGATTAAAAATTACAAACACATGGACTGGAGGAATAGCACAGGAGTTAAAGTGCTTGCCTAGCAAGCTCAAGGCCCTGAGTTTGATTTCCTAGTGCCACATAACGTTGGGCATGGTGGCACACACCTGTAATCCTAGCACTTGGGAGGCTGAGGCAGTAGGATTGCCTTCAGTTTGAGGGTAGCCTGGGCTCAATAGTGAGTTCCAGACCAGCCTGGACTACAGAGCAAGACCTGTCTCAAAAAAAAAAAACAAACACAAATATTAATAAATATGATAAAAGGAAGTCTTTAATCTCTATATATGTTAAGTATTTAATATAGTCCCCTTTTTTGAAACAGGGTTTTATTTTATAGTTAAGCTGGTCCTGAAGTCACTATGTAGTCCAGCCTGGCCTTGAATTCATGGCAGTCCTCCTGCCTCAGCCTCCCAAGTGCTGTGATGACAGGTGTGGCCCATCACACCTGGCTTATGTGGTGGCGTGGATTTGAAACCCAGGCCTTGTGCTAGCTAGGCAACAAATAATGTAAGATGTATTTCCTCACTTTTTTATTTTGGAAAACATCACCTTCAATGAGTAAATACCTTTTGATAAATAGGAAAACTTTTCAAATTGTGTTTTATGGCCTTAAATTGGTGACATTTTCTGTAATTACAGTAACTTCTTTGATGGCATCATATTTCTGTAGTATCATATCACGGTGACCAAATAATACTTCATATTTGTTTCTGGGTTTTTAGCAAGAACAGTATGAAAGTACCATTGGATTCAAACTTCCCAGTTACCGAGCAGCTAAGAAATTATGGAAGGTCTGTGTAGAGCATCACACATTTTTCAGGTATTATTCTCTCTTAAATATTTTTCAAAGATAAATTATTCATGCGTGTTTCTATTTTAGCTTGCTATTAAAATTTCCTTCTTTGTGTGGCTTGACTGCCACTTTTATTTAGCTCAGGTAAAATCATTTTAAGGAAGACAAAATCTCATCTCCCTGTTTGGGCTGAAAAGCATGCCTCAAGCCTTCTCAAAGTACCCTCCTGTGTGTGTAGGAGGAGAGATGTGAGACATAGGAACCTGTTCAGTAGGGGCTGGGATTGCCCCGAATAGGTAAAATCAGTCCTGAGCTTGGACTTTGTTACTGCCCAGTCTCTTAGCAGCTATGTGACTGTAAACAGGTAACATCTCTTTGGGTGTTCAGTTTTCTATATATATAAAATGGTGAAAATACTACAGGAGTGTAGTGAAAATATTACAGTGCTATAAGAGCATTTGAACACCAGAAAGCCCTATCTGTAGAAATGTAAGATGATATTATTAGTAGAGATCCCAACTATCCTGGTTACTTTGAGACAAGACATAGAACTAAACTAATGATTGCTTGATTTAAATGTCTCCTAATAGCTATACCTAAGACATGAGAACTATAAAACGTTTTTGTTCTTGATTTTATTTTTAATTTCATAGTCTCAGAATGCAGAGATAATACATATAATATATGACTATTAATTTTTTTCTCCCAGACTTACTTCTACAGACACCATTCCCAAGAGCAAATTTCTTGCACTGGGATCTAAATTTCGATACAGTGGCCGGACTCAGGCTCAGACCAGGCAAGCTAGTGCTCTAATTGACAGGCCTGCTCCACACTTTGAGCGCACAGCAAGCAAACGGGCGTCCCGGAGCCTGGATGGAGGTTTGTATTAAATATTCATAGTTTTCTGTGATTACAATTCATTAGAGATAAGGGAAGTCCAATTACCTATAATACATAAAATTATTTTAGATTCACAGAAAGTCTTAATGGTAAAAAGAAAGGGATCTTACTAATTATCTAATTCACAGAAATCATCTTAAAAAAGAAAACAGAAAAATGATTGACATATAATATGTGTATGTACCAATTCTGCAAGTTGAATGTAATTGTTACATATTACAAGCATATACTAAAAGATATTAATTATGGGCAAAAAACTGTACAGTTAACAGCAACAACAAGAGATGAGGTTCAGAGAGGAGATCAAGATTCACTGCTAGGTGGTAATGGTTCAGACAGAACTAGAATTATGTTTATAAATCTCATTTTTTACTTTGTTCATTGATTTCTTTCTCTCCCTCTCTTTTTTTTCTGACGTTGCTAGACTTTGAACCCAGAGCTTAGCATATGCTAGGTAGATGTTCTACCAGTGGGCTACATCTCTCACCTTTTTTATTTTTTACTTTGGGACAAGTCTCCCTAAGTTGCCCAACCTGACCTTCAACTTGGAATTCTCCTGCCTCCATCCCCTTAGAAGCTAACATTATAGGCATGTGCGGCACCTGGTTCTTCATCTCTGCTTCTTATGTGCTGGGTATTGCTCTAGTTCCTGGATATATAGCTGTGAACACAGAAACATGGAGTTTCTTGGGGCTTTCATTCTATAGGTAGAGACGGAAAATAAGGCAAAATAATTTCAGATAGTGATGTGTGCTGTGAAGAAAATAAAATGGGGAATGGAGTAGAGAGGCTGTGGGGATAGCAAAGATTAAGGAGCTATTTCAGTTCCAGTAATCTAATAATCCAAATGTAGAAGGTTTCCCTAAAGAACTTCATTTGAATTGAAACCTGAGTTATTAGAAGTAACTTTCCAAAATCTGGGGAAGAACATTCCAGATGAAGGAGTAGCAAGTACAAAGTCCTAAAGGTAGGAATGACCGTGACATATGTCTGAGCTAATTTTGTTCGATAGAATTTTGTGTGCTAGTGGAAATCTTCAATTTTGTGATGTTTGATTCATTACCAGTGACTGTAGTGGCCAGTAAGTACTTGCAGTGTACCTAATGTGGCTATGCAACTAAGGAACTGAAGTTAGATAGCCACCTGTGTTAATCAGCTCCTGTGTGGAACAGTAAAAGTCTAGATCCCAGCGTCCAGAGGAAGAGAAGTACAAAATAAGCACATTCTGGGAAGCAGGTAAGGATCAGATTGTATGGGGAGGGCCTTAACCACTGTGGGAAGTTTAGATTTTGTTTTAATTGCAGTTGGAAACTATTAGAGGGGATGATACAATCTGACTTTTTCCATTTTTAAAAGTCACTCTGACTGCTGGAAAATTCCACTAAGGTAAGAGTAAAACCAGAAGCAGGATGAAGGCTGATAACAGGATCTAAGTGAGGGATGAGAGCAGCTTAGATATGAGTATTGACAACAAAGACAGCAGAATGTGGTCAGGAGAGCCAGGCCCAGTAATGCAGGCCTGTGGTCGCAGCCCTCTGTGAGGCCTAGACAGGTAGATCAAAAGTCCAAACCCAATCTGGGCAACTTAATGACTTAGTGAGACCCTGTCTCAAAATTAAAATGGACTGGAGTTGAGGGTGGATCATAGCTCAGTGGTTAAAGCGCCAGCCTAGCATATGCAAGGGCCTAGGTTTGAACCCCCAGCACCATATAAAGATTAGCTGGGCACAGTAGCTATAATTGTAGAATTTAGGAGGCTGAATCAAGAGGATTGCTGTGATTTCAAGGCCAACCTAGTGAGGGCAACATAGAAAGTTCATGACCAGCCTAGACTATAGAGTGAGACTATATCTCAAAAACAAAACAAAACAAAATAATAACAAACAAAAAAAATGAGCTAGGGATGCAGCCCAGTGTGAAGGCCCTGAGCTTGATCACCACTACTCCAGAAAAGAAAGAAATGAAGAAGGAAAGAAAAAGAAAGGAAGAGGTCAGGGATACATTTTGGAGTTAGGGCTGACAGAGTTGCTGGTAAATATTGAAAATGACAAGGAAAAGAAAACTGAGTTTTATTTTTAGGCTTGATCATTTAGTGGAATGAGAAGCTTTGGGAGAGGAACAGAGTTAGTGATAAAAAATGAAGATTTCTGGTTTGGATGATGTTGTGGTTAGGATCTGGAGTGTCCCCCAAAAGTGTCATGTATCTTAATGTTATGAATTGTCTATGGAACCATGTGATGTTGGTGGATTGGGGTTTAGTCTGGAGGGGTGGATTACAGTTAAGACTAAATGCATGTGAGTTAGGATTAATGGTGTGTAGTGTCCACACCTGCATGCAGGAGGGACAAATTACTGGGCGGAGACCTGAAAGGATACATAAGTTGCACCTGCCTTCCTGGAATAGTCTGGAACTAGTCTCAACTGGTCTCAGCTTGTCTTCCTGTTTGTCCGGGGAAGCTGCCTCCACCTCTCTCTCTGCCATGTACTTCGATTGTTGCCGGCCACCCCTGAATGGACTGTGACCATATGAAACTGTGAGCTAAAATAAACCTTTCCTAAATTTGTGGGTGTCGGGTATTGAGTCACAACAATGAAAAAGTAACTAAGACAGATGGTCATTTAAAAGCGTGGTCTCCGTGGTTTTTGCCATTTTCATGTGAGACAGGCATCTCCTTCCTTGTCCAGTAAGTTACTGAGCTGTACTTTTATTAACCTTAGGTTTGAAGAGCTGTTTTTCAGCCCCATTTTAAGATGAGAAAACTGAGGTTGGATAGTTTACATGACTTGTTCATCTCACAGATAGTAAATTTTTAAGCTAGGAGAAGAATTCAAATCTGATTTTATATCTCATGGCTTTTCCCACTAAATTACATTACTACTTTTATTATTATCTTAGTTACTCTTTGATTGCTGCAACACTGTCTTAGTTACGTTCTCATTGCTGGGACACAGTACTCAATATAAACTACTTAAGGGAGGAAAAATTCATTTTTAGCTCAGTTCAGAGGGTCTCAGTCCTTTCATGGGCAGTTGATGATGGTGGAAGTACATGACATCAACTCACCTGGAGGAAAGTTGTTCATAGCATGGCAGACAGGAAGCCAAGGAATGGCAGTACTAGCATATACCCTTCCAGGTCATGTCTCAGTAACCGGACCCTTCTGGATGAAGCCTCAGTGTTCCACCCTTTCTGCGTCAAGACTCAGTGATCTGCCTCTTCCAGGCATACTGCTCTGACCAGACCCTACTTCTTAACATTAGTACATGGTTCCATAGATAATCCACAACATCCAAATACATGAGGCTTTTGTGGGACATTCCAGATCGCTATAACAGACATATTACCTGACTCCCACAACTTAAGGGAGGAAGTTCACAGTTTCAGAAGTTATCAGTCTATTCCTGGGTGGCCAGGCATGATTTAAGCACATGATGGAAGCCTGGCTGGAGAAAAGCTTTTCACAGTGTGACAAAACAGGAGGCCTAGTGAGTGAGGAAGGACAGAGCTATTGCGTACCCTTCCAGGTCATGTCCCAGTGATTTGCTTCCTCTGGGTCAAGCCCCCGTGATCCCCCCCTTCCTACTGAGCACACCTCTTAACAACACAGAAACTCAATACAATAAAACCCACAACTAAATCACCTTCCAAACATGAGGCTTTTGAGGAGCATTCCAGATCCAAACCATAACAATTATCAATCAGATGAACATAAATTTGGAATTTATTTCTAGTATGTTAGTCTGTATCTGTTGTATTAATCTTGTTGTCTATTCTTGTACTAATATCTTACTATCTTAATTATTAATTCTTTCTCTGATATTGTAAGTTCTCCAACTTTATTCTTTATTCTTAGACCTTGATGTTTTCATAGTTTAGAATCAGATTTCCAATCTTCAGTAAGAAAAAAGTGTTTTAGGAGTTTCATTGGGGCTGAGTTGACTATATAAGTTAGTTTTGGAGGCAGTTGATATTATGATATATGATATTATCAATCTGTGATGATCTATCCATTCCTTTATTTTGATCTTAATTTCTTTCAGTAAGTTTTATGATTCTGGATGTGGATAACTTATGCATTTTTCATTAAATTTAGTCCTGGGTGTTTAATAGCTTTGGCTACATTAGATGATACCTTTTGAATATTTGTTTTCTATTTGTTTGCTACACAGAGTATGATTGATTTTTTTCTAGTTCAACCTTGTATTCATCGATATAGCTAAATACTCTGAATTACATGTTCTTTATAAATGCACTAAAATCTTGTGATAGCAAATGAATTAATTTTAACCAAAAAAACAAGAGCATTTTTGTGTGTATGTGTATAGTACTAGAAATCAAACCCAGAGCCTCACACATCCTGTACTAGCAATCTACCAAGCTGTATCCCTAGCCCCAAGTCAAAGTGTCTTAAAAAGAAATTACTACCTCCAATACTTTTAATAAATTTTGTACTTTAAATGAGTGAATTGTATAATATATGAATTAATAAAGCTGTTTTTTGAGATAAGGTCTCATTCGATAGGGCAGGCTGGTCCTGAACTCACTATGGAGCCCAGGCTGGCCTTGGACTCAAGGCAATCCTCCTGTCTAGCCTCCTGAGTATTTGGATTACAGGCATGTGCCAGCACACTGAGCTTATGTGGTGCTGGGGAATTGAATTCGGATACTTTAACCATTGAGCCATTCCTCCAGCCCCTAAAGCTGTTTATAAAAATAACAATCACCACCATGATATTTTATTGTGATCCATAATTTGCAGTCTCCTTTTTGAGAAAATGCAATGTGTTTGCCTTTCCCCAGGGATCCCAGGTAATATCTTTCTTTTGAATTACTTGCCTTGTGTACATAATTCACTTTTGTCTAACATACTCTTGAAGTACTACTGTTAACCCATTACGAAACAAATACAAGAATTGAAATATAAAGTTAGAAATTATTAATAATGGAAGGTTCATAAAATACTTTTATATCCATTGAGTATCCCTTCCCAACTATCCTATAGAATTAATATCTTCACATTTTATAGATGATGAAACTGAAGTCCACAAATTAATCCCCTTATCCTAGGTCACGCTACTGAGTGTGACTGAAGCGAGCTTCGGCCTGAGACATGTGACTTGGTTTTGCCTCTGTTCCATGCAACCTTTTGCGGCCAGGCTGTCCATATTCAAGCTATTATTTTTCCAATCTTGGAACTGTTCTGCCTCTGTTTCTAGCCATCAGTTTTTACATTTATACCTACTTTTCCCTATACAGTTGAGATTGCTGATGCTAGGAATGCTGAAGACATAAATCATTTTGTTCTGCAATATTAGTATTGGATTAAAACCAAATGCAAGTGGCAGAATAACACGTGGTGAAAGCATGGGCTGTGTTTCGTTGATGCCAGGCAGAGATGAATTAATTATTTGAGGCGTTAATTCACATATATAATGGTACTTTAATACAACTGTGAGCAAAATATTTTGTCACATTACTCTGTTTTGTTATTTTTGATCTGCCATCTGCCATTCTTGCGTTGGCTAGATTAGAATACCCATGAGTAGCAAGAACTTTCAAGAGGCCACGGTTTTTTCATTAAAAGATACTTATAGTGGTCTTAGGCGTCTACTCTTTTTCCTATGCGTCCTTTAAGAAAGTATTTCTTTTTCTGGAGATAATCACAGGGTAATATGTATGTTGTACATACAATGAAGTTATGAATTTCAGTTTTTAAGCCTGTTCTGGTTTATGATGTTTCTTTGTTTTGCTTAATTTTTATACCTTACAAGGCTAAGCTTTCTTATCACTCAAGAGGATAATATTAGAATAAATTATTTACAGTACACTCAGTTTTAAAAGGAAGGTACATGGAAAAGAATTTTAAAATAGCAGTTCAAGAATGGATAATGATCTGTTATTAAAAATAATAACTTGGGCTGGGAGTATAACTCAGTGATTAGAGCTCTTGCCTAGCAAGCAAAAAGCCCTGGGTTCGACTCCTCAGCACCACACATGATCCAGGTTTAGTGATGCCTGCCAATAATCCCACTACTCATGAGGCTGTGGCAGGAGAATTGCTCTGTGTCCGAGGGCAGCCTGGGCCACATATTGAGTTCAGGACCATCCAGGACTACAGAGCAAAACCCTGCCTCGAAATAAAAAAACAAATAAATAAGTAAATACTTGGAGAAAAACACTTTTCTTCTTAAATGATGTAATATAACTGACTACAGAATATATAGAAGTTTTCTCTTAATCCCTGAAATAATGAAGATTAGAAACCGTAAAAGGTAGATCCAGGACCAAACTGGGCTTCCTGGTGGGTTCAGGACCAGCCTTGGCTATAAAGCGACACCCTGTCAAAAAAAAGAAAAGGTAGCCAGGTGTGGTGGCACATACCTGTAATACCTTTAATTCCAGCTAGCAGGAGGCTGAGGCAGAAGGATCAAGGTCAGTCTGGTCAGCTTATCAACACACAAAGCTGGGAATATAACTCATGTAGCTCACCACTCCCAGGGTTCAATCCTCAACACCAGTAAAACAAAATGAAAGAACTCATGCACTATATAAGTGATTGTTTCTTTTTCTTTTGTGATGCTGGAGATTGAACACAAAGCTTCTTGGCTAAATGCTTTACCACTGAGCCTTATGCTTCAACCCCTAGGTGACAAATTTGACACAAACTATCTAGAACTTAGGTGCTAAAAAGCCAAACCAAAATAGCTAATTCTTTGAAAATATCAAGCAAGCTCTTTCCAAAAGGTTTTGTTGTTTATTCTCTCTAAAACAAGTCATACAGGTTTTTTTCTATTAAAAAAAGCTTCTTAATCTCAGCAGTCTTTATCTGTGTGCACTAGATGTCAGTACTTCCTTTCTCTCCTGTTTTAACAACCAAAAAAAAAAAAGTAGCCATTTATTTCCAGATATTCTATATGGTTAAAGTACTCCCAGTTGAGAACCACTATTGTAAATATTTTGGAAAGCAATAACCATAACAGACATAAATAATCTAGAAGAGGGTAGGACAAAACTCAAAAAGTGTTTATATTTTGGTTTTGGAACTGACAGCCAAAGATTTTGAATTCATATTATTTTAGCCAAATGATTTATTATTAAAAGAGTAAGCATCTGGTTTAAAGATTTGCCCTTATTTATAAGCAGCAAAAAGTGGTATATATCTTATCAGAAGAGCTTTTTTTCAAGTTTTTAATCATTCCCACAAGACTCATAGAAGAAATCAGACAATTCTTTTTTTCCTAGAATATATTTTTAGTTTCCTGAAATCACCTAAAATTAAACACATCTTTATTTCAAAAAGTCTTCCTGGAAGAGACCAGATTTAACCTTTTTTTTTTTTTCTCTCAATAAAGTACATTGTGGGTTCTTGAAATTTAACAGATTATAAGATTAGTAGGTTTTTAAAACAAGGCATAGTGGTACACAACTATGATACTAGTACTCTGGAAGGCTGAGGCAGGGAAATGGCAAATCTGAACCCAAGTTAGCAACTTAGCAAGACCCTGTTGCAGAATTTAAAAAGGTCCAGGAATGTAGCATATTGTGAGGACCCTGGTTGTAATCCCCAGTACTGGGGGAAAAATTAAAAAAAAAAAAGAAACTTACTTTTTTTTCCTTCTGAATTTGCGCTTGCAGAATATGACTGTTAACACATTTTAGCTTTTCTATTGAGGGTGCTGTTAGCTGTCTTGCTGCCATCGATTACCTGGCAGAGTACTAATGATTTATTTTTTACATTCTGTATGACAGGCCATTGGACACTGTAACCTTCCCATGTAAAATGTGTCCTGGGCTCACAGTTACTTTTCCTAGTGACTTTAAAGTCATATGCTGGTCCTTACCTTCACTTGTTTTCCTTTTCTTGCAGCAGCAGCAGCAGCCGATTCGGCAGACCGAAGCCCCCGGCCCACCTCTGCACCCGCCATTGCTCAGAGTCAAGTCACAGAAGGGGGTGTCCCAGGGGCACCTGTCAAAAAAACACAGAAGGAAACAGTGAAGGCTGAAGTGAAAACGGAAGAAGAGCCACCTGAGCAGGCTGAGCCAGAGCCCACAGAAGCATGGCAGGTATGTCATAAATCTACGTACCTTGCGCGTTCACTTTCTGACTTAGAGATCTTAACTCCTTGACCAGGAAAGTTTTCAAAGCAACTGAGTTGTGTAGAATCCCAACAAATTTAATTCTCTCGTTCTTTCTGAAAGAAGTAATATCTCATAAACCTATAAAATATTTTTGTAGATTTATTTCATACAGATTGAAAGCTGTCCAGAACTTTCCAGGTGATCTGTACCATGACCCAATTTAGAAGTAGAAAAATTGGCTTATAAAACACACCACCTCTCATGACTGCTTTTTAAAATAATTTTTAATTATTCAAAGGGAATCTTCACATTGCTTAAGAGTCAGCTCTGTTATTATGATTAAAATATAATATTATTTCCTAAGATGGATGAATGTACGGTTTCAAAGAACAGAGCCTACATAAAATACATGTATGTGGTACATAGCTTCGCAAGAAGGGAAGATCCATAATGTAGGAAAAGTTGTGTCTCAATCACTCACAATTCTGAGTTGGTCATAACCACAGTCCCTGCACCAAGCTGAAAAATCACCAATTTAAGTAGATTTCCCAGAAGTACCAGTATCTGGGCTGATCTTTTATATGTTTGGAACCTTTTTAAACATATTTAAGCAGTGATGGAGTTGAGATGCCAGGATAGGTTTATTAAAGTAAATATAGAGCTCACCATTGCCGACAAGAATTATGAGAAGCAGTTGATATAAGAATTATATTTTTAACAGAGTGAGACCCTCTCTCAAAAAAAAGACATTTTTATATGTCTGTTAAGAAATTTAAGCTGTGTAAGACCTTAGTAAGTGTTTTCACCTTAGCAAATAGATTAATTATGGTTTCTTGGAGGCAAATCAATATCTAGTTTATCTGTAAAACAAGGGAAATCTGGCTCTGCTTTAACTATATATATATATATTTTTAATTATTGAGTATAACATAATTTTATTGTCCCTTTGAGACTTTCAAGTCTCTACAGAAAAAAAAAAGATTGAATTGGTCATGGAGTTTTGCCTTTTTTTTTTTTTTTTTTTTTTTTTTTTTTTTTTTTTTTTTTTTTTTTTTTTCCTTCTGGTGTTAGGGATTAAACCCAGGACCTTTTCTCTTAGCTACATTTCCAACCCTTTTTTATTGTTTATTTGAAACAGGGTCTTGCTGAAGTTGCAGTTCTCCTGCCTCAGCCTCCCCAGGTGCTGGGATTACAGTCTCACACTGCCAGGTCCAGCTGCATTTTAGTACTTAGCCAAATAAATGTTCATGACCCTGGTCCCTCATGTTCTGTATAAACAAGCTTTTTTTTTTTTTTTTTTTTTTTTTAGGATCTCTCACTTGCTAGGCATCCACTTTGCTACTAAGCTATATCCCAGCCTCTTTTTTTTTTTTTTTTTTTGAAATAGGGTCTTTCTTAGTGGCCCAGGCTAGCCTCAAACTAGTAGCTGGGGTTATAGGCATGTATCACCATGCCCAGTTAAACAATACCTTCTTAACATTAGACTAGTGACTTCATTTTTAATGTTAGAATATATTATCTGGCACATTTTTACTATCCTTCTGTTTTTATACCACCTGGAAGGTGTTGGATTATTTGAGTTGTCAAGGTAGTCTTCCTAAATGGCTAATATTTCTGCTGATACACTTGTTTTGACTTTATAAGACAGACAAGGGCTTCTTCAAAAATAAGTTCTTTTGCAGCTCTTGGGACCTTAACAGAATGAACAGAACACTCCGTGGCATATTCTCTTCATCTATGTACCAAGGTGGAGGGGACCTTTTTGTCAATTAATGAGTGAATGAATTCTATATGAATATATGTTTTGAGATACTTGTGTTGAAATTCAACTGACAACCTAGCACTCTTAGTAGTAGTGAGAAAACTAGGGGTGATTCTGAGCTGGTTTTATTTACAAGCAATTAGAAAACAATTATGGTGTTTCCTTGAAGGCACATCTATTACATAAAGTGACAAAGGTAATAAAGTAGCTTGATAACTGTAGATTGCATTATCTAACACTAGCCTGATAGCTTTTTGTCATCTTGGGTCACTTGACAAGGTCTGCTCTGCAGGCATACAAGCAGTAATTCTCTATATGCATCTATATCTCATTTCATGCTCTGTATAAGGACATACACAGAGCTACAAACTGCTCAGTTTTGTTTTGTTTTTTTTTTTTTTCTCCCTAGACTGGCCTCAAACTCCTGGGCTTAAACAGTCTGCCTGCCTCAGCCTCCCAGTTAATGGGGCCTTCAGGCATGCCCAGCTCTTTGGCCACAATTCTTTAACTGAAATAATGACCCTAAGTTTCCTACTGGTAGATTGCAATAGACCCCAAAAGACATTATTTGTTTTAAAAGAACTTCATAAAATAATATTAAACTACTATTTGTTAAGTACACAATTCTATGAAGACATTATCTCCATACCTTCAATAAGAAAATTGAAGTTTCATTAGGTTGAAATAACTAGTTAATGATCATACAGCAGGTATGCTGGGATTCAAAGTAGAAACAATCTAATTGTTAATGATCCATGGTAGTTAGAGTGCTGTAGCTGGATGTGCTGTGTGTAGGATTTGACAGTGTTATAAAGCTTGGTATTATCCTATTTTTTTTACATTCAGTCATTCAGTTCTCGAGAAAGTAAACAGTGGCATTGTACTCCAGAGTAATGCTGCTTAGTGTGATTAAAGAGATGTCCAAACCCTGGGTTGATGAATTTCTATAAAGAATTTCCAGATGCTAAGTAATTGACTTAACCCTTAATTTAAAAAAACAAGCCTTTTTCCAATTTTTAAATATTCAGTATTAACCTGTCTAGCTTTTTCATAAAAATAAATCAAGCTACACATGAGACCTTAGCTCTTCTTGTCCTGCTATTAAGGGTGAATCTTGCCCTTCCACCAAGCACATTAACCTCTACGTGCCGAGAGAAGATTATGGAGTGTAGGAAGTTGTAGTTGAATTCTGTGTGTTTTTATGTATAAGTCAATCCTGGAATAACTGCATGTATTATTTACAATGTGAATGACATTTATTTTGATGTTTATTGTGTAAGAAACTGAAGAGTTAGCTGTCTCCTTAAATATACTGACCAGAACAACTAACAAAATTCTTTGTATTTACCTGTTTGATGTCACAAGTGGTTTATTGTATCTGCATTTTTAACTATATGAATTACCATACTTATTTCTGTCGTATGTTACACATTGATCTGGTCAGTTATAAATTTGTTTTAAAATGATACTTAAAATGCTTTCAGGCCTTAAAAATGCAAAACAAAAACATATGGCGAAAGTATCAAATAAGTTATTTTCATGAGTTATTTTTAATAAATAAATATTAAAAATTTCTTTAATAGACTACTTACCTTATCTTTTTTTGGGGGTGGGGGAATGGGGACAGGTTCTTGCTCTGTAGCCCAGGCTGGTCCTGAACTCACTGTGTAGTCCAGGCTGGCCTTGGACTCAGAGCAGTCCTCCTGCCTCAGCCTCCCACGTGCTGGGATTACAGTCACTGATTTTTCTTTTTTGATAATTTGGATATTCATCTTATGTTTTCATTGTTGAGACTGTAGTTGTAAGCTAACACATTGCTATGAAAGGGATATGCATCCCTGTAAGCCTGCCATAATGCTGCATCACGATTACCCATCGGCATATTTCACAACCAGCTTAACGATGCAGCTTATTTGGAATCAGTGCTACTCATAGAAACCTACTAACCTAAAATGTTTTTACCACTTTATCTTAAATGTAGGTGGAAAAAACCCACATCGAGGTCACAGTACCCACCTCAAATGGTGACCAAACACAGGTTTGTGCCAACAGGCCACATGTTCCTTTTCCCCTCCACCCCTTATTTTTAAAATACTTCCTCACACCTCTCTCCTTTTAAAAAATTATATAATGAAGGTTCAAAGAAACCACAGCGAGCCAATTTTTTATCATTTTTTTTTCCTTTTGAATTATGGCAAAACAGAAGCTTGCAGAAAAAACTGAAGATCTGATAAGAATGAGGAAGGTTAGCCATTTTCTACATTCACAAAACTGCATTGCCATTTCACTCTTGCTTACAATGCATTAAAAAGACAGTGATCCGTTCTTTTCATTGATTTCTCCTCATCAGAAATTACTTTAAGGGCTGAAGATGTAGCTCAGTGGTGGAGTGTTTGTCTAGCATGCACAAAACCCTGGGTTCAATCCCTTAGTACTACAAAAAAGAAATTAAAAGAGCACATATATAGCTGTATGTGTGCATATATATATGTGTGTGTATATATATATATGAATTATAATCTTATACTATTTATTGAAAGATTTCAATAAACTTTTTAGTAGGGAAATACCTTTTTTGACAAAAATAATTAATGATTGTCAAATATTCAAAATTTCTAAGACCAGTTCTACAATGGCCTCATATTTGTGAAATCATTGACAGTATCTTACATATATTTATCATAAAAGCCATCATAGAAACATTTCCTAATGTTGCTACTGAGTTTGGTTACTGTGTACCTCATTCTTCCCAACTACAGAGTGAGATGAATCAGGTGTTACTGAATATATTTGTTAGCTGATCACATATAGAGTGCCTTTTTTCATAGGGAACTAAATATTACAGTATTACTAAGTATGAAATGCCTCCAAAAAGCTAAATAATGTTTGTAAAGCATTTTTTCACTTTTTGGTATGTGGAGTTTCAAAGCATTTTCAGGTCATGTATTATTTTAGGGTAACATTCAAACAGTTGAATTTCAAAAATGAACATAAAACAGTTTATTACATAAGAAGCCAATGAAGCCAGGAGCACTGTCTCTTTCAATAACATCATCATAGTCTCATCATTCATAAACAAGGTCATCCATTTCAAGTGGTAATTGTGTTCTTTGTGTCCCTGTAGTTCTGTGACCATTTCATGTTGGCATTTGCTGCACTGCAGACATTTAATTTCAAATATCTTTTGATTTGCCAATTTGCAGTTTTTTTCCCGCAAGAACAACATTTTAATTTTTTGTGCTTTTCTGTTTTTCTCCCTTTCATTTTCACAGAAAAAGAGAGAAAGACTAGATGGTGAAAACATTTATATCAGACATAGCAATTTAATGTTGGAGGTTTGTATGAACTTGAAGCCTATTTCAGTTGGTGGCCTGGAACCTGTTGCATCTTTACTCAGCCCCTTCCTTCATTCTATGCTGCATTTAGTTTGGCATGCCATTGCATGAGAAAATTTTAGATTTGAAATGCTTCTGCATGTTGGTGAACATGAAGATTCACAGTCATCTCTCCTTCTGATTCTTTTTAGTTTCCATCTCTCATATTATCTAAAAAATATATGATTGGGACTACTTCTGCCTTTCATGGTTCCATTGGTTCAGCACTTGAAGAAAGTTCTACTTTACTGCTAAAATTTTTTTGAATCTTCCAAGAATATAAATTCTGCATGTCTCAAGAGGCAAATTTGCACCTTTTTTTTTTTTTTGGTTTGTTTTCTGAACTGAGAGAGTGCAGAAAAATGATCAGAATTTAGAGTGGACTTGTAGTGAATGTAGTAGAGAATTGCTGAAGAAAAGTCAGAGGGAAAAATAAGAGAAGAAAGGATAGAAGAAAGCCTAAGCCTAGTACTTAATGAGTAGTTTAATTGTGAAAACAAGCCTAGAAGTATGGGCTTTGTAAATATGAAGAAAGCGAAGCCCAAAGAAATTAAGTAATTTCCTTATGGCCATAAAGCTGGTAAGATGGGTTTGAGCTAGGAATCATGTAACTATTAAGCTGCATTGTTTTCCATTCAGAAATAATAACATATTCTCTATCAGTTGGAATCCTAAGGTCATTTTTCCATTTTATTCAATATTAATCAGATTTTTACCAGACCTTTTTGTAGTATACTCTACCTAATTTGCAGATCCACATTGGGTAGGAAAATGTAAAACTACATATAAAAGTAGGATAGACCCATGAGGAAAAATTAAACAAAGTGGAATTATTCCATGTATTCTCATGTAGAGATTAAATTAATTTACTTATAAGAAAAACTCCTGTATTAAAGTTGATGACCAGAATATTTTATAATTCTACTTAGACAGAATGAAGAGAAATGAGTGTGTCCAGGCCTGATGCTGCAAGCCAGTGATCCCAGTACTCTGAAAGTTTGTGGCAGGAGGATCACAAGTTCAAGACCAGCTTCAGCAACTTAGAAGACTCTGTCTCAAAATCAAAACTAAGAAATGGGCTGGGATGTAGCTCATTGCAAAGGCCCTGGGTTGGATCCTAAGAGACGAAGTGAGGGAGGGAAAAAGAGAGAAATTGGGAGACTGAGTCAGGAAGGTTGCTGTGAGTCCAAGGCTAGCCTGAGCTACAGAGTGAGACCCTGTCTCAGAAAGAGAGAGAGAAAGCACACAAGCATAAACTGTTACATCAGAGATTTAACTTCACTTTAAAGGAAATGCAAATTTTAGGAAGATGATAAATACAGTTCCTGCCTTCAGGAAGCAGATACAAGAAACTGGGAAGGAGAGCAACAATAAATGGGTTAAAAAATAGCAATAAAATGATTACAAGGGAGTGGGGGCATAGCTGAGTGGTTAAAGTGCTTGCCTTTCAGGCGCAAGGTCCTGGGTTTGATTCCAAAGAAAGAAAGAACAAGTTATTTTAAGTGCTTTATAGAAAATAAAGTGTATACTATGCTAATAAAGGAGATCTACTTTTAAATGAGATTGCCAGGGAAGGTCTCCCTGAAGAGATGGCTTTTTTTCCCCCAAAATACTGGGTATTGAACTCAGGACCTTTGTCTTGAGCTACATCCACTGCCCATATTTTATCTTTATTTTGAGACAGGGTCTAAGTACCGGATTGCCTAGACTAGGCTCTATTTTGTAGTCTTCCTGCCTCAGTCTCCCAGAGACTGAGAATTACAGACCTGCACCATAAACCACAGACGACATTTTACCTGAGATGAGGAAGATGAACATATATAAAATGTGAAATTAAACTGGAACTTTGAAGAAACTTTTTAAAACAAATCTTCAGTTTATGGCCTCTAATAGTTATTAAATATGATCTTATTTTTTGTCATTACTTATGTTTCAGGTACCTCCTATATTTATAAAGAACTTGGATAAAAGTAGTAAAAATTAATGTCCAGCTTTTATGAAACATAAACTGTATCGTAGGCACAGTGAGGAATTTATATACGTTGTCTCCCGGGGCATGCTTTTTTCCTGAGGCAGGACATTCGGATATTTTGATCTTGGAAACTCTCTTTGCTGTAGCCCCATGTGAGACTAGACAGAATCATCTGTCTTCAGAGATCAGAAAGGATAGAAGGTGGCAACTGGCCTCCTTCGCTCCACAGTATAACGTTTCCCAGCCCTGCACACATTTTTCCTGACTAGTGTGTCTTCAGTGCTTCTTAACTGGAACCTGCAGTGCCAATCATATATTTGCCATTGTTCTGTGAGGTGTGTTATGGCTTCTGAGACTCACGGAGTTCCTGTGTGTGATGTGTTTTCCCCCCAGCATTTCACTGACAGCTATGAGAGGGGATTTCTAAATAACTGTTTGAAAATTAAAAGTACTAACTGCCTTTTGAGAGCATCTTATGTTTAATGAATTGTTTGGTTTGATTGCTTCTAAAATTGTAAGGTGATAGGCATCGGAAGTTATCTAACTCAAAACAGCCAAAATAATTTGACTGACCCATGTTCTTTAATAATCATAAAAAGTCTCTCTCCTCCCCTCACTCCCAACCAAGGAAGTTCTCTCAAGTTATCTGTTACCCTGTCAGGCTTTTTTTTTTTTTTTAAAGCATCCTCCCTTCCCTTTTTACCCTCCCCCACTCCCACTAATGCTTTGTTCTGGCACAAATAAGGTCGAGTTCATTTTTAGATCTACCACCTCCTCCGCGGTCTCCAGAGAGAACCTGTAGCAAATGTCTGTGACAAGTTCTATTTGGAACAGGTCCCTCGGAGATCTTAATTTTACTCTGTGCCCCCACAGGTTTCCATCAAAGCTAGCTAAGGAGGTTGGAGAAAGCTCCCTCAGAAGCTACTGGGTTTATTGGAAATATTGTTTTCTTAGGTTCCAAGTCAAATCAAAGGCTAGGCAGATCACCAGTCTACAGTACTAAAAGGCTAACTCAGAGGGTTCCAGTTTTGCCATGGCATCTCTTGCTCATTTTTGTTTGTTCCATTCCCATTTTTAACCCTTTCCAATATGTTAACTTGCTCTTGGCCCAAACAGCTTTGGTTTCCAGTGGGGAGCTGAGTCATAGGACCTCACATGCCCGGTGGGTCTCAATTACTCAGCCCAACACTGTGTCTGAGAGCTGGTTTATACTTTTCTTTGTTAAACATACCTACCTTGCTTTTAGCTAGAATGAAATTACAAACTGTTGTTCCTCTTGTAAAGCCCCATATTCGTAAAGTAAATTCACATTCACCCTAGCAAGCCAGAGATGCCATTGTCAGGGAGCAACAGGGTTGCCCTTTTTTGGTTTACTTTCTCTTTGACTGATCTCAAGCAAATGTGCAAGGATCAGTCATGCAAAAATAAAGAGAGTAGTAAGTGAGCTTTCTGAATGAATACCTCCAGAATCAGAAGTTGTATGTGTCTCGCTGATTCTTTTTCCTATGTTATATCCCATTTGCTGTTGTTTTTTAAGAAGTTTAATTTAGTGAGAGACCATGGTGCTCTTAGAAAAAGCTTATAAACCAATGTCGATTTAAATGATTTCCATTTTTTCCCAAAAAAGATGCTGTTTCACAATAAGCCAAAAAAAGAAAGACTAGTCCCGAAATTCACTGTATATTAAGGAATATATTTGGCATTATGCTGTTCTTGGATGGAGAGCTTCCTTAATGTGTAATAAATGCAGAATTTTTTGCAGTCATCAGGTGATGGACTCCAAATATTCTGATCTCAGATTCAAACTTTAAAGTTTTTTTTTAAGCATTGGTAGACAAAAACATTGAATTTTTGTCTTCAAGTTATATTTACAAGATTACTTTTAGTCAAGTGTCCTTTTTGAAAGTTATTATATGCACTTTTTATATAAATCTGAGCATTTCTTGCTCATGCTTTATTAACCTGTGTTTTGATCATTTCTCCTTAGAGTTTTCCCATTGAAGCGTGTCTCTCTTCCTCTAATTGCCCTCTATATTTCTACTGAGACAATTGAATTATTTTTAGTTGTCAGGAAAATATATAAGGTATTTAATGAACTCTTGTCACTCTAAGTCCTTTGAAGGCTATTGGAAGAGTCCCTCTGTTTTTCTTTTTTTTTTTTAAGACAGCACCTCCCAAATGCCAGAATTACAAGTGTGCACCACCACACTTAGCTTATGTGGTAGTGGGGCAGGAACGCATCTCTCCTTTTTTTTTTTTTTTCCTGTGGTGGTGGTGGTGTTGGGAATCATATCTAAGGTCTTACACATGTAGGTAAACATTCTGCTACTGAGCTACATGCCCAAGCTCCAGAATGGCCACACTTTTAACTATAATAGGGGTGAACCAAAGTTTTTAGAAGCTGGAACACATAAGGCTTTTAGTCTGTGTGAATGTATTGATAATAGAGAAAAAAAATCATTATATTACATGTCCTTGAGTGATTTTTTATATATTAGCAGTCTACTCTGGAGGCTTTAAGAATTTGAGTAAAAAAATACTTAAATCAAAAAAAGAGCTATTTCTATTTACCAAAAAGAGCAAAAACCTGCTTAGAACACAGAAGCAAAACTATCCCTAGTAGAAATAGAGGTATACTGTGTCAGTGTAGCTCATTAAGTTTCAGCAGCCAGTGGCAGAAGTCAGGTCTTTCACCATTTGACATTTTCACCTCATTTGATATTTTGCCTCTCTCTGCTCTCTCCATCCTGCCTGAGCCAAGCCTAAATCAGTTCTTATCAAGCCGAGGCTAATTGAATTGTGAGATTACCTTCTTGGGAAGAGGAGTTGGAGATCTGGTTTTATATTATATTGGGTAGAAGAGTCATAAACCTAAGGAGCGAGCTCTTTATGGATTATACAACTGCTAAGAGCTGCGATGCTTCACTGCTTCCAAGAAAAGCACCTTGATTAAACAGTAATCAAGCCAATATAACACGCTGTAGATTTCTGATTTTAATGCAACTTACGGATTAGTAACATCTATCCTGGATGTGGTGTGTTTTCTACCAATGCCCAGTCTCTGACGGGTTGCCCATAGTGTATTTTTTGTCCCAATTATTTATTTATTTTTTGCCTCTGTCCTTTCAAATATAGGATTTAGACAAGAGTCAAGAAGAGATAAAAAAACATCATGCCAGTATCAGTGAGCTGAAAAAGAATTTCATGGAGTCTGTTCCAGAACCCCGGCCCAGTGAATGGGATAAACGCTTATCTACTCACTCTCCTTTCCGAACTCCTAACATCAATGGGCAAGTCCCCACAGGAGAAGGAGTAAGTACTTTGACAACATGGCTGATTGTGTAAGAGAATGTTCTTCTGTGTTAACATCCTGTGTCTGAGAAAGTTTAAAGTTGAAATTTAGCTTTGGTGCTTTGACAGTTCAGTGCAGTCTTAAGGCATTTATAGTCATGCACTTTATTTTTCACATCATGTAGGCAACCCAGTTCAACTGTGGGAGTCACTTGGAGTTACTATTAGATGGTCAGGATCTGAGAACTGTATCTGAAGCTGCATGCTTCTGGCCAGTGTGTGTTTATAAATTGACCATAAGCCAGTAAAACTTTGTTTATAGTCAGAATGTGCCTTTCCAGTACCAGAAAGCTTACTAAATTTAGTAAGGTCAAAATTGGAAAGGGACTAGCATTTTTTTAAACTTTATTTGAACATTTGTCCAACTTAGAAATGTCTGGAATGACACGAGATATAATATACAAAGGAGCCCCGTAAGCTAGAGAATACAGAACACCAAGAGTTAGTGTTTGTATTTCAGTTAGAGAGATAGGACTTGTGATTTATTTTGTCTTCATGAGTAATGTCAAACTTTGAATATGCAGTTTTATAACATAGAATTTGAAGAGACCAGTGATACCTTTCAGGGGCTGCTTTTTTTCTCTGTTGTTGGCATTATCTATTTTGGAAATTCTACTTCTAAATAAATGACTCTTTTAAATGAAAATATCTTAAAGTTTGCCTTGAACATATATCCAAAAATCTTTATCTAGTACAGATCAAATATTTATATACATAGCATGATGAATAAGTAATCAAAATGATTTTTAAATTATGTGCTTGCCCCTGTCCTATTCAACACTATCAATTTTAGTTAAGAAAGGTAAATGGTATTCTAATTAAATACCTTAGGGTTAGCCAGCCACAGAGCTGTGTACCTATAGTCCCAGGTACTCAAGAGGCTGAAGCATGGGGATCACAGATGTAAATTCTAAGTCAGCCTAGGACAGATATGGTGGTAAATGCCTGTAATCCCAGCACTCTGGGAGGCTAAGGCAGGAAGACCTGCAAGTTCGAGCCAGGCATGGGCAACTTAGCAAGACCCTGCCTCAAAATAAAAAATAACAAAGAGCTGGGGATGTATCACAGTGTGAAGGCCCTAGATTTAATTCACTGTACCAGAAGGAAAATAAAGAGAGAAAGACCAGCCTGGACAACACAGTGAAAGCTCATCTCAAACAAAACGAAGAAGAGCAAATCTGTTTGTCTGTTTGCTTGTTGGTTTGCCTTGAATTTAGAGTTCTTGATAACTATCCACATTATTGCTTGTTTTCTGGAACTGGAGAGAGGGATAAAAGTTGGCTCATAAGGGGACTTTTTTGTACTTTTCAAAATTTGACTGAAATTGGCCCTTAATTCTCCAAAGCTGAGACAGTTTCACAAGTAAGGCTGGAGCATCCCCGGATAGTGAGCAACTGACTGGAGTTGCCAGGGACAGTAGGACACAAGTGTTCCACTCGTTCGCCTCTCCAGCTCCATTCCCTGACATAAGTGGACATTAGTTTTATATCCTAAATCTGACACCTATACGCTGGTCTGAGACAGTAACACCATGCTGTCTTGGTGAGACTACCTCTCAGTTCTTTAGATATTCCACTTGGATCTATTCCAAGTACAGTCACAAAAGTTCAGGAGTCGTGGTGTGGTTTGACTGAGAGCATCTGGCTCATCAAAGCCTAACTGACTGATTTTTGGATATGCCATTTATCTTGTTGGGCCTCAGTTTACAGAGTAGATGATCTTTAATGCCCTTGTTAACCCTAAAATTCTACAAGTGAGTGAATGGCTTGCTGCTCCCTTATTTATTAACCCTATCTGCAAATGAAAACTGCAAATTTTATAGAAATTTTGTGTTTTATTCTATGCAAGTCATAAAAGATGCTCAATCACATTGAAAAATAATTTGGTACTGTCTTCGATGAAGTTGGTTAAATTTTCATGGGTCTCTATTTCCAGAAAATATTTTATGTCTTAATAGGAATCCTTCAGAAATCATCTCAGGACTGGTTTGGGGAATGGCCGTGTCATTTGTAGACTTTAAAGAAATGACTTTTTATAAACTAAATTAGATCCCTGGGGAGGACCTCAGTAATTGTAGCTTTATATATCTCTATATTTATACTCTTAAATGAATGATGGAATAAGTAAGAACTGTACTGTGATACCCTTTTATATTGGAATAATTTCCTATTTCTTTAATAATTAGAATTATATTTCTGTTCTCTGGGGATACCTCTTCCACCTTTAGCAGCATTGTTGTTGCATTGTACAACAACTGAATCTTATATAATTTGTGTATGACCAGGTGAAGAAAACCTCTGTCCTCCCCTCGGAGAGAAAGGTTGGTGGGCCAGAGGTAAAGCTGCTCTTATGACTCGTGCTTCTCAGTCAGAATTGCTCTTGTCATGGCACTAAGCAGAGAATTCCCCAGAACTGAACAACAGCTGCTCAATAAGTTTTCTTTTGGCTATACTAGTAAATTCACACCCACAGCCTTTGTCTAACACATTACACTTTCACTGCTGCAGCGTTTGCAGCTTTCAGTTTGCTTATTTCGGCGCATGGCTGGTTGAAAAGCTGCATGAAGATATAAATATGTATTCAGAGAGAAAATGAATTTAATTATACCCTATTCTTTTTATGTTGTCTTTCTTCTCCCACTTTGTTTTCTTTTTTAAATCACTATGATTTTGCATCCTTTTCTTTCTTTTTTTCTTTTTGCTGACCAGTCCCCTAGCTACTTTCTCCCTGATACATATCACTTAGGGGTGTGCAAAGAACCAGTGTTGAGCTTCCAGACTGACCAGAGAAGGCTAGCTCAGCTGAGAGAGCTTAGAGCCAGGTTTTTCCTGTCATAGACAACATCTGTCTTAACTGTACACACAGAGGGCAGAAATTGTGGGGGCAGGAAATTTTTCAATTGGAAAATTTGGGAAAAAACTTTTCTTAAAATTGCCAAAGTATTTGCTTAACATAATGTAAAAACCTTCATGGTGGTCATTATTTTTTATAGCATCATTATGGAAGTATATACTTGTTGAGCTCTAATAGGGATTTTTTTCTTTCTTTTCCTTTTTTCAGGGGTGGGGTTAGACCCTGGAGGTACATTAATAAACTTTTATACTTCTGGGATTCTTTTGCAACCTCTAAAATGTACAATATTAAGATGTATTTCCTTAAGCAAAAGCTAATTACCATACTGAACTATTACAGTTTTTTAAGTCTATATGAAGGGATATGAAGATTACTTTTTATAGTCTGCCATTCTATTTATAATAAAAGTAACTTGTCTCCTGGCAAGAAGAGTGCTTAATTATTAGCATTGCCCAATTTGTTGGTGATTGGCAGCACTTAAACAATTAAGAATGTCCTAAATAATAAAAAATTACATCCTCAGAGGAGGAAAAAATAAGGAAGGCTAATAGTTCCTTTAACTTTCAGGCATTCTAATATACATTAATGTTTTTAATTACCTATTGAGCATCCTACTGTGTGGTAGAGACAGGATATGCAGAGCCAGGATAAATTGCCAGAGTAACGTGAGTCTCAATTGAAGGGTGTCCAGAAGATCTTTCCAAATCCTTTGCACATCCCCGAGTATCATTTTTGAGCATTTTTCATCTGTCATTTTGTTCATCTTTCTCTGTCTTTCTTGATCTTCTACCGTGAAAGCAGACACACGAACGTGCTCTGTTAGTACAGGATGAAGAGAAAATTAAAAGGCAAGAGAGATCTACTGAAAGAGCCTTGCCCCAGCAAGACAATGAAGAAATCCTTCCCAAGGTTTCTATTCCAATCCCTGAGGATCACAAGTCTCTCAAAAAGTGCCACCTGTACTCTAGTGCTTTTCCATCTCCTCGTATTCCTTTCATGATGTCTTTTCTCGTGGTTTTTGCATTGGCTGTTTGGTGGTTGGTCTTTCTGTGATCGGAGAACAGGGTGCTCACCTGAAATGTCAAGACTAAAACCACTGAACTTCTGTTATTGGCTTCCAGTGTGCTATCGCCTTTATGATGCCTCTGATCTTGACAGTTCACTCTCCTAGGGGAGCTCCTGGGATCATTTTTCTGTCAATAATATGTTACTCTTTGTAGACTGTGTATTATGAGGTAAAGGAGTAGCAATGGATTGCCCAAACCAGCTTTTCTGCACCGAAGTTTAACACATTTAGGCAAATCAGATTGAAGCATATGGCAGGTTGATCATCTTCCCAAAGGCTTTACCTCTTTTATCGCTGCATGCTGTTACTGTTGACTAGTGCTGTGTCCTCCTCTCCAGTGTCTCACAAGCCAGGACACTCTCTAGAACATATGATAGGATATTTCCCCAGTCTTCTATAGTCATTTGTGTGGCATGGATTGTATAGTATAAGGAAAAAATTCAATTTGCTAACCTTTCAAAAGCCTTAATATGATAATGTTTTAATTTATAAATCCATAACCACTCCTTTTCTTAGGGTAACAAACCAATATATACAAAGGCCTTTTTCTGAAAAAGGGCTTTTGACGTCTGTGGCCTTTTCATGATTATTTCTGAGCTGTGCAGGGGTAGATGACTTTATTCTGCCAGCATATGGAGGGAACTGCAGAGGTTAAATGCCATGTTTTCATAAGCCAAATGTTAATCTCGTTTAAGGAAAATGGTGCTGGTGCCCTTTGGCCTCCAGCCAGGGCTGAATTTCTCAGACTACTCTACCTATCTTTAAAAATCCTAGAATACAGATTTATTCAAAATCTGTACATAAACAACCCTGTCTGAATTAAAATCCTGTTGCTATTTATGGCTTATGTAATTTTATTGCCAGAGTCAATATCTAGCCATTATAGTAAGTTTAAAATCTATGTTGCTACACTTTGCTTTTCTAATACACCTCAGCTGTTTGTCCTCGGACTTGTGAAAATCAATTGTTTTTCATCAATGGACTTGTGAGCTACATACAGTTCTGTTGTGACAAGTATGTGTCTTCTGTTTGCATGTTGATTTGTGAGGCTTCTCAAAGGTAAATATTGAGCACTCTTTCTTCAGAACACAACTTAGATGCCTAACCTGTTTTGTTTGGTTTTTAACTTTAGTATTAATGCAAACTTGCACGTAGCTTGCTTTTTATGACACTTGAATGTACCAATGTAAACGATTTGGTTAATGTCTCAAATATTTGTTCTGAATGCTGAACTTATAGGGTTATCAAACTGAGATTATTGAACTTTGTGTTATTTCTCAATGCTTTTCAATTGATGAAACTTCTAAACAGGACTTTTTGTTTTTGCGAACATGGCCTCAGAGCAAAAAAAAAAAAAAAAAAGAGAGTAAAACTAACAATCTTTTGTTCTTTGACATCTACCACTATCATTTCATTGTCTCTAGAGATGTGTAGACATAATTCTGTTATTTCTTGAAAACTGCTACTCTGTCATTGTAAGTTTTTCCAGAATGGAAAAAGAAGCAAGGAATAGGCTAGTTTGAAAATCTGGTGTGCATGTGTTTGTTTCATGTCAAAGCGATTTGTATTTATTACAAATATTTTGTGAGTAAGCATATTGTTGGTTCACCCTCATAATAACAAAAGTGGGCTCTCACATCAACCTGAAATACAATACAAAGCTACTTTCTGACATAGAAAGTGATGATCTTAAGTGTTCTCCCTCTGTGAAATGGAGATAAGAGCTTTTCTTAGTGAAGTAACAAATGAAACCACAACATTGGTTACATCGTTTTAAGTCTTCTTTTCTTTTTAAGAATAAAAAAGGAAATAATGTTAGAATTTTATTCATACTTTTATAACTGTTTTGGATTGTATTTCCTGAAATTCCAGTTTTCATCCTTGTACACAATTTTTTATTGATTATTATTGTAAAATTCACTCTGAATTTTGTTTCCTTTTGTATTGGAGTTATTTCAAGTCCATTAAAAGTCTAGAGCAAGCCAACCCTACTTTTGAATTTTATGAAGTGCAGCCAGAGTCCTCAGAGATCCTCAATGAAAGTCGAACGAGAAGCCATTTCTTCTGTAAATAGGGTAAGAATGGTGGAATGGCTACGTCCGTGTTGGATGAAGCTGACCAATGCAGGCTCAAAAGATAAACTCATCAGAGTTGTTAGACCAAATATATTGGGCATTCCAGCTTTATATTGCCCAGAGTTAATGCTGCCAGTATTTGTAACATGAGGCTGTAAGCAAGGCTGTGTTCCACGCACCCCCCCCACCCCCACCCCCCCCATTCATTCCCTTCTCAGTACCAGAGGCACATCCAACTAACTATATTGACTTTACCCTCGGTCTTAACGGCAACTTAATAAGCAAACACCAGTCTGGATTAAAAATACCCATACAGACCAGTGTAAAATCTTGGATTTTTTGCCTTGGTTTCTCTATTAATCATTTCCACGGTAACTCCAAGAAGTTCACTTAACTAGTTGGTGCCCAGATTTCCACCAATTACTGAGACAAATCTACTTCAGGATATGAATCTGCAACACGTTCCAGAAGCCAGGGGCTTTGATTGTTCAATTATTTCTCCTTTAGAGGCAAGAAAGATAGAAGCTAAGAAAGTAAACAGAGGTGCTGGAGGAATATCTCAGTGGTTAAAGTGCTTGCCTAGCAAGCTCCAGGCCCTGAGTTCAATTCCTCCGCACCACATAAAGACAGGTGTGGTGGTGCATGCCTGTATTTCCAGCACTTGGAGGCTGAGGCAAGAGGATTGCTGTGAGTCCAAGGCTAGCCTAGGCTACATGGTGAGTTCAGGACCAACCTAGGCTGCAAAGCGAGGCCCCATAGAGAGAGAGAGAGAGAGAGAGAGAGAGAGAGAGAGAGAGAGAGAGAGAGAGAACTAAACAGATGCATGCTTATATCTTGGGACTTTTATAGTTGAAAGAAGAAAGCAATTAAATAACTATGTTTATTTTCATTTATTTCTTACTGGTATTTCAAAGTACAAAGTACTGAAGTTAAGAATGTCTTTCCAAAATTATTCTGCCCTTAATAAATTCAGTTTTAGCTAAGTGGTATTCTTAAATTGAATCACACTTGGAAACAAATCCAGCATCTATATATTTTTTAGATCTGAGTGTTAACTGCTTTCTTATGTGCAAACACCTGGAATGTGAGAGAAAATTTGTTTACATCAGTCAGGTTTTTTTTTTTTTTTTTTTTTTTTTTTGAGACAGGTTCTCTCTCTGCCCAGGCTGTTCCTGAACTCACTATGGAGCCCAGGCTGGTCTTAGATGCCCAGCAATCCTCCTGTCTCACCCTCCCTAGTGCTGGGATACAGGCATATGCCACCACACCTGGCTTATGTGCTACTGGGGAATTGAACTCAGATACTTAGTACTTGCTAGGCAAGTGCTTTGCTTTAACCACTAAGTCATTCCTCCAGCCCTACTCCTTGTTTCTATCCTTAGTACAAGTCTTGGAGAGGAACTATACTTGGCTGTGTTAACTAAGATTAGGCCAAGGTTATCTGTGGAGTAGATTTCCAGTTGTCAGCTTGGGCCCCAATAAATTTATATTGCCTAGCATGTGCAAGGCCTGGGTTCGATTCCCTAGCATCACATAAAAATTAGCCAGATATGGTGGCACATGCCTATAATCCTAGCTCTTGGGAAGCTGAGGCAGAAGGATTGCCATGAGTTTTAGGTCAGCCTGGGCTACATAGTGAGTTTAGAATCAGCCTGGACTAGAGAGCAAGATCCTGTCACAAAAATAAAAGAAAGAAAGAAAAAGAGAAAAGGGATGGTGCCTTTATTTTTTCAGTTTCTTATTTCAGTAAAACAGAGAAAAAGAGCTCAGTAAAAAACATTGTTACTGTTGTCCACTCATTTCTTCATTGCTCACTAGCAAGACTCTTTGATGTGTGTTGCCAAGATGCGAAAAAGTTGTCATTAGAATTTTAGGATTCAATAGGATCCCTACCTAATTCCCCTACCAGCATTTGACTCTTCTCTGCAATATCACCTAGTGATTTAGAGACATGTTGTGTAGGTTTTGCTCCAGTATCTCCCCAGGCTACGTGTCACACTTTTGGACAGGTTCCAAGTTTGTGTACAAGTCAAACTCTCTTTCTTTATCGCTTTTACTTATTGATCCTGATTGGAGGAGCAATTTTAAAGAATTGTCTGTCTTCTCCCACATTTATAGTTCTTCACATTGTTAAAGGAAACTCTGATGACAGTGTTGATGATCTTGCCGTTAGATGACTTACGGTCTGGTACCTTGTCTTCCTCCTCATGTGTTGTTCTGCTTCTTCCCTTCTGCCTATTTTCTACCTTTCCTTGTTTTGTGAGCTCTTCCTTTCCAGCTCTGTTGCCCTCAGGTTGCTTCCCTCTGTTTATTGAGCTAGCTGACTTCCTTCCTCATCCCTCCTCTTTGTTTGTGAATAGTTTTGGAAACTTCTTGTAGCCCAGAATCTGTTGACAAGACAGTGTCTATCAGTTCATTTTGAGAAGCTTCCAGAGCCAGTACTCCAGTCTGCTTTTGAAACAATGTGATAGGATAAAATTATGAGCATCTATTTCCTACTTAACCTTGATTTGGATGTCAATCCCCACAGGAAATGTAGTAGTAAATATCTGAAATGTTAATTCATCTCTTTGAGTGTGCCTTTCTCCTTAAAACTGTGAGATGCTCAGAGATGAGATGGAGGAATGACACAGCAGTTAAAGCGCTTGCCTTGCAAGTGTAAGGCTCTTGAGTTCAGTTCCCTAGCACCACATAAAGCTGGGCGTGGCGGCACACTCCTGTAATCCTCGTGCTCCACAGGCTGAGGTAGGAGGATTGTCATGAGTCCAAGGCCAACCTGGGCTGTGTAGGAAGTTCAGGACCAACCAGGGCTACAGAGCAAGACCCTGTCTCAAAAAAAAGAAAGAAAGAAAGAAAGAAAGAAAGAAAGAAAGAAAGAGAAAAGAAAAAAAAGATGAGAGAGCTTGATTTGTTCGTCTTTGTTTGCCAGTCTGTCACCTTGATATCCTTAACGTCCACTTTGCCTTGTAGATAACAAGTAATTATTATTTGTTAAACTAAATTAAATGATAAACCATGAATGGCAACAGATAAACTCCTAACTTTTTGCATGGGCTGTCTTATATGAAAGCATACAGTTGTGCCACACTAGTCATCGTATGCCCAGTGAGTACCTGCAACTAGCCCAGCGCTACACACGTAGAGCCCAGAAACCACCGTCTCTCTTGTTAATCCTGTGTGATTCCCAATTAGTTAAGGATTATGTGTATGCCTCTATGGTAAATTACCACAGCTAATAATCAACTATTTTCTCTAGACCATATTGTTGAGACTGGGGTGCATCTCTGCAGGTGTAAACTCATTTTAGACTATGATTTCTTAAAGGGAACATTTGTGTTTAAGTTTGATACCTTTTTTCCTCTTTTTTGAAGTTGAGTGCTAGCTCATCAGCTAATTTTTTTCTAACTTTATGAGGTTTTTTCCTCTTTGTATTGATATATGTTTATGATACATTATATATATATATATATATATATATATATATATATATATATATATATTCATCTTGGGAAATTGGTACACTTGTATGAACATATCACATGATCATTTTCAACCCACTTTTCCTGCTGCTCTACCCCTCCCCTTGATACATTTTCTTGTGTCTTATATGATACAAAACACCAAATGTATCAATCTGTCATGGGTTTTATTCATCATATAGGTCAAAAGTTAAAAAACTTTTCCATAAGGGGCCAAATAATAAGTATTTCAGGCTTTCAGGCCAAGTAGTCTGTTATAGCTAAATTAATCAATTACATGTTTTTTGTCTTATGTTGTAAAGAGCTATAAGTGTACTCTTAGTGTCTTCATTCAGTGACAAAGTGATTTTTTTCTTCCTTATGATTACAAATGTAAAGCATAAAACAAGACATTTATATGAAGTCAAGGTCAGCCTCAAGTGGAATCTAAGATTGTGTTACCACCACAGTACCCTTGTCTCTGTCAGTTTTCTATATTGTTGTGTAAACTGGGATCTGAACACACTGATCCTAGCTACCGTGTTACACTTCATGTGGGCTTAAAGACTGCCCAATTTCCGCCCAATGAATAGAGCAACAGCAGTTCCTAAATTCCCCTTCTCTCTAGCTAAGGTTTAGGAATATATGATAAACTTGATAAAGAAGAGTGAAATGAGCTCTCACTGTAGTCATTTGGTACACCTTAATATTTCAAGCAGTTGTATAAATGTAAGATTAGATATCTAAGGGAAACATTTTAGAAGAACCCCTCTTTCTGATTATTATTGTTATCAAAATAAAGAGACTTCTCGAGGGAATACCTCAAGAGGCTACTTGGGCAGTATTTATCAATAAGTCTTGTGAAAGTATCTTTGCTGTGCATTTGATGTGGTTACATTCCAAAGGGTGCCCTAATCTACACTGCATAAGGAGGTTCTTACTAAGCAGTCCCTAAGCCCACATTCTTTTCAGTTTCCTTGTCCAGAATCCTTTAGTTCTGACAGCAGGTTGAATAAATTGTTTTCCCAAGATGAATATATATATTATGTATCATAAACATATATATCCACCTTAGAAAGGTATTTAAGACTGAGGAAACCTGATAAAAATTTTTTCTTCTGGAACATTTTAAAAATGTTATTCTGACATTCATTGCTCTCTGTTAATATGTAAATTTATCACGAATAAATCTTGCTGCAAATTGGATTCCTTTTGCTGCTAATCATTAAGGAAGTAGGAGCCAGTAATCCTGGGAGACCCACTCTCTTCCCCCCGAAAGAGGCGCTTTTGCTCTGCTTCAGCTTACTCACAAGAGATGCCAATCAACCCAGTCTTTTAGAAAACTTGTCTTGCTTTTCCGTATTTTCAGCTCTTCTCTATGACCCAGTAATTCTTTTTCTTTGTCTTAAGATAGAGACAATCTGTATGCGTGTGTTCAGTTCTCAGAATATTCTTTTAAGTCAGTGTTGAACTCATTTATCTTATTTATATGCCAAGTTTTAAAAATAAAAATTTCTAACCAATTTAGATAGTCACTACAAGATGTGTAATTGTCTCATTTATTAGAAGCATTTCAGTGTGTTGAAATTGCCTTTTGTGTTTTTTTAAAGCACTGTACAAATTAGTAGTTATTAACCATCCAGTATTGCTGCTCTGTTGAAACTGAAGATTGAAGAGCAGTGTGGGTGTGGGTGTGTGGGTGTGAGGACAGCTTGTTCCTGTACTGTGGAATTAACAGGTGGATCACTTTCTTACTTCACCTTGGGTAAGCCTTCTCTTCTCTTACTCACAGTTCTGTATTTTGTTGTGTTATCTAAGCAATTACTTAAAAGCAACACTTCATATTTTAGAGTGGTCTGTTTACTAGCTCTAAGGGTGGCCACATCTGCGTAACATAAGAACAGTAGAGTATTTGAACAAGCCACATTCCTTTTAGGTATTATTGAAAATGTTAACGTAGGAAGCTGTCTTCATTATCATAGAATTTTGAAAGAATTTTTCAGGAAGAGAAGGCGTAGCTAGAGTCAGTAGCTAACAAGAGTTTTCTGTTACTTTTAGTTCTGTGGAATCAAGATACTGTTTTCTAGATGTCAATTGGGGTCATAATGTGTCTCTTAAATGCATATTAAGACTGATTTTGGAAGTAAGACTTCTCTGAAATCCTGACAACAAATTTAATTTTGTCCCATCTTGAATGACTACAGTTTTTGTACTGGTTATAACTCCTTCCTCTCCAAATCCAGTGCTCCATCCTACCCTTCATAGTATAATGAAACAAAAATGACCACCAAAGGTGTCCGGTTGTGTAAGGCATGTTCAGTGTAACCTTTAATATTTGCTTAAGCACTTTGACTTCAGTAGATCTATTCAGGCGTGAGAATGCTCATTTGATCTGTGGAACCCTTGCTGGTGAGTGCAATGTAAAGGCAAAATTTTCTATTACTTAATAGTTAAAATTTTGCATCAGGCATGAATTTTGAAGCTGTTTGCTTTTACATTCACTTATTGTGGGGATAATCTAATAACAGCACTATCTAGGAAATCATAAAAACTAATTTGAGGATGAAATTTATATCTCAGTGATACAGTGCTTGCCTAGCTTGAGTGAAGCCCTGGATTTGATCCTCAGCACTACAGGCAAAAAAAAAAAAAAAAAAAAAAAAAGCAAATACAAAAGCTATATAGAAGATACTTATGACTGGCAAATAATTATGTTGGATTACATTTGTGAAAAACTATGTTGTGGAGTTATTTTCCTATAATAAAAAATTTATCAAGTCTAGTAAAAGCCATTGTGTTTCTCAGTAACCTCGTTTATCCAGATTTTATCCAGATATAAGCTAGACCATGAAAATGAGTCTGCACTTGTAGTGAGCAGTATAAGGATGCATTTCTAGTTGGACCAATAGCATACAAACTTTAAAAAAAAGATCAGGAAGGGTATATCTAACAGAAAAATGAGAATAAAGAGAAATGTATTGTGTGATACATGACACACGAGAGAGAAAAGAATTTTTAAATCCTTTTTTGCTAGCCACATGTTAACTGTGTTGTTAGTTTATCCCCAGCGTGAGTATCTGTGATTGTAATATCCTGTTTTAAAACAACTGGCCGCCTGAGTTTTCCTCTGAAAGTATGCCAAAATGGTTGTTTATCGAGCTTTTGGGGTGGGAAGCCTGGAGGTGTTTTTCTTTTCAGTAAGTTTGGTTCTTCTTCATTTGTTTCCTTTTTTGGCTGAAGAATGGGCTACCGCTGCTTGACTTGTCATCTTCATATGCTGTTTACTCGTGGCTTTATTCCCACATCTGATTTATCTTTTATTGCAAGTGCCTATTTAAGAGCATTTGTTCTAAGGTAATTTGCCTAATTTGCCAGGTTGATGTTCCTGCTGATTACTTTACAACCATTGGAAATACCAATATTGATAATTTTTCAAAATAGGAAAGAGATTATAAGTCTATAATATATTACTTCTTAAAGATGTATTTTTTTTCTCCTTAGGCCTTTTTCAATTGCCATATAAAGCCATTCTTTCCTGAGACATAACCTTTCCACATTTTGTTGAGAGAGAATATAGAGAGAGCACTCGCAATTAACTGATTGTATCAGGATTGGATTCTGTGTTTTTAGTTTGCATGTTGCAGACCATCTGGGAATATTTAAATACGTTATTGATAATTTAAGTGACTATAATATTTATTGTTTACTTTAGTTAAGAACCAGGAGCTGGACTCTTCTGCTGGGCATCTTCCCTCTGTGCTTAGCAAGATAACTTCGATTCCTGCTGGTTCTATAGGCTTTGCGGTACAAAGCATTTCTTACTGGTTTTGCAAAGCAAGGGTAATATGTTCTGTGGGTATATGTGTGTCTGTGCATTTCTCCTACCACCCCTCAGTCCCACTGGTCCCTTTGTTCACTCCCCGCCTTTAAAAAAAATTTTTTTTTTGAAACAGGGTCTTGTTGTGTAGCCCAGGCTGGTCATGAACTCACTTTGTAGCCCAGGCTGGCCTTGGACTCATGGCAATCCTCCTACCTCAGCCTCCCGAGTGCTGGGATTACAGGGGTGCATCATCACACCCAGCTTTTTGTGGTGCTGGGGAATTGATCTTAGGGCCTTGCGCTTGCAAGGCAAGCTCTTTAACCACTGTGCCATTCCTCCAGCCCCTACCCCTCCATTGTTGATCAGACTTATTTTTAAGAACGCTTATGTAAAACCCTGGTTTCAATCCCCAATATCACAAATAAACAAAAACAAACGGTATAGATCTTCTTTAAAAGTCATCAAATCATCTCTTTTTTCCTGACATGTAGAAACATAAAGAAGTTTGTGTTCACTTTACCTCACGTGTCTGCATTTCAGCCAGCCATAAAGTCATGGCAAAAGAGATGACAGTGAAGAGTTGGTCATACCCTTCAGTAGTGCTTAGAAGAACATTCTGAAGTCTCTTTTTATTTGACAGAATGGAAAATAAAGTGAAGAGACTATGGAAAACAACAGTCCCTTACTGGGTCAGTTACTTGTGTGAAACTACTAGAGCGGTAGTATGCTGAACGTCGGGGCTTATTTTTGAGGAAAATTTAGTAATTTTAGGAACCAAGTCTATGGGTATAATAATATAGAAAAATATATTTTGAGACTTAGAAACAGTAATATATCTTTTATGCCTTAAAGTAATTGTAGCTGAGCACAGTAGCACACACTTCTAACTAGTACCTGTGAATTTGAGGCAGGAGAATCATGAATAAAGGCCAGCCTGGGCTGCATAGCAAGACCCTGTCTCAAAAAAAAAGTGGTTGTAGATTTTATGACTAATAAGATATCTCTTTTTTTAAAACATAGTATACATCTTAAAATTAGACATTAAAAATTGCCTGTCCAGTGTTCTTCCTGAGAATCTTTGTTAAGGAATATTTTACTAATATCTCTATATTAATAGTATACCTATTTTAATTCTTGTGTCGTGATTTCTTTCTTCAAAGTTCTAGCTAGTGATGTTCTCTAAAATATGCTGAGGTCAAAGGCTGAGGGTGTAGCTCAGTGGTAAAGTGTTTGCCTGGCATATGCAAGACCTCAGCACCACAAAAACCCACCCAGACACACACATGCACACTAAGAACCTGATTGAGAACTGCCAATAAAAGCCAAAAGAAAGACTGGCACAAGTTAAACTCACAGTTTTGCCAACTTCAAGTGCTCAACAAAGGCTTACATCCAGCCGGGGTTGGTGGCTCATGCCTGTAATCCCAGAACTCTGGGAGGCTGAAGCAGGAGGATTGCGATTTCAGGCCCAGCCCAGGGAACTTACTGACTTAGTGAGACCCTGTCTCAAAATAAAAAGTTTTTCTTAAAAAAAAAAAGTTACTTTTAGCTCAGTGCAAAGACTTTGGGTTCAGTTCCGAGTACCCATCTCCTCAACACCTCCCAAAAAAGCTTACTATAGGGACAACATATCTGTACTGCTATATACACACAACTTATCTATATTTGAACTGTGGACAATGTTGACCTTTTGTATGCATCATTCATCTAAAGTTACTATTTAGCTCAGTCCTGGGAACTTTGATCATTCACGTTTATATTCCCAATTGCCATCATGACTTTGGCAGGGGATTTTTTTTTTAATGTCCTCATGGTTCCAGAGGCAGACATATATAATAAGCAGGTTTACTGAGGAGGTAAATCACAGATACAGCCACATTTTTAGTTCACATCCCTGAGACTGTCCCTGCTATCTCTAAATCAGGAAACATTAAACAAAATATAATGGGGCTACAATTTACATTTGACCTATTTCTTTTCCTCCCAGGGGCATTAAGACCATCATTGTTGACTTTGACTTTCAAAAACCAGCTCACAGGACTGGTGGTGTCATGTAGATCTAGAGTGCACACAAGGGCATGGCTTTATCTCCAGCACCTCAAAAAACAAAGTGAGGGCTCGTTCAGTTCCCCTGCACCACATAAAGCTGGGCGTGGTGGCGCACGCCTCTAATCCCATCACTCGGGAGGTCAAGGCAGGAAGATTCCTATGAGTCCAAGGCTAACTTGGGCTACCTAGTGTGTTCAGGACTAGCCTGGACTACAGAGCAAGACCCTGTCTCAAAAAGAAAAAGAAAAAAAAACTTAATGATGTATCAATACTTGATATTATATTTTTCTACTTCAGATAAAAATAATAAAATATGAAATATAGAAATTTGCATGCTCACGATTAATGTGTCATATCTGAAATAAAACTAATGCTGTAAGGAAAATTGTACAAGCACTAAATTTGATATACAGAGTATCCCCAAAATCACCAGGCATAGGAAAAAATAAACTTTTGGGATACCCTGTATTTGTCAGCTGTTATCTTTTTTTTTTTTTTTTTTTGAGACAGAGTCTTGCTTTGTAGTCCAGGCTGGTCCTGAGCTCACTGTGTAGCCCAGGCTGGCCTCGCTTCAAACTGTTGGCAGTCCTCCAGTCTCAGCCTCCCAACTGCTGTGATTACAGGCGTGTGCCACCGTGCCCCACTTATGCGGTGCTGGGGAATTGAACTCAGTGACTTGCGCTTGCTAGGCAAGTGCTTTAATAGCTATGCTATTCCTCCAGCCCTCTATTATTATTTACTATCCTTTTTCTTTTAAGAATCTGCGGTTGAGGAATGGCATGGTGGTACATGCGTGTAATCCCAGCACTAGAGAGGCTCAGGCAGGAGGTTTGCCATGTGCTGAAGGCCAGCCTGCGTTACATAGTGAGTTCAGGACCAGCCTGGACTGCAGAGCAACACTCTTCCTCAAAAAAAAAAAAAAAAATGTAAAATTTATTTCTAACTTTTTCAAGGCTAGAGGACACTAAAGATTTATCTGCACTTCCTTCATAAGTTGTTTACCAGAGTGTAGGTTTTAAGCATGATTTCATGGCTGATGGCATATCTCAGTGGTTAAAGTGCTTACATAGTACATACAGGGCCCTGTATTCAGTTCCCCAGCAGCACATAAAAATTAGCTGGGCATGGTGTCACTGGGGAAGCTGAGGTAGGATTGTCACAAGTTCAAGGCTAAACTGCACTACAGAGCAAGAGACCCTGTCTCAAAAAAAAAAAATCATTTCAGTGCTGAAGTCAGATATAAAAACTTATATAAGAAAATAACTTAAAGAAGGAGCAATTGGAGGAATGGCACAAATGGTTAAAGCGCAAGGCCCTGGGTTCAATTCCCCAGCACCACATAAAGCTGGGCGTGGTGGTGCGTGCCTGTAATCCCAGCACTTGGGAAGCTCCAGCAAGAGGATTGCCATGAATCCAAAGCTAACCTGGGCTCTGCAGTGAGTTTAGAACCTCTGAGCTAAGAGCAAGACCCTGTCTGAAAACAAGCAAATAAAATAAACTAGTGCCTCTTGTCCCACATTCCACTTTTTAAGAAAAAAAATTGTGATAAAGTTTCCAGGCTAATTTGGTGTATGCATCTGTGCAGTCTTTATGTAATCCCGTGGCCCTTGCTGATGACCATAGCCAAGGGCGGCAACACTGTCAGTTCACATTCTTTGCTGATATTGTGTATCAAAGTCTGGATGTCTTGTGTCAGAAGGACTTTATGTCTTTTTTTGGACCAGAATCTTTTCTTCTGGCTTTTCAGCTTTCACCTTATATTTAAAAATGCAATGTCAGCCATTAAAAACAGACTCTGCTAAGAGGACGTTGGACAGTCATTGCATTTCTCAAAATTGGAGTTAGATTTGATACATATTATTTTGAGCACAAAAGGACACATCTTTTGGTCCTACTTGGGATGCCTTCTGGTGCCATGGGAAGAAGATGTGCTTCAGAACCACAAACTGACCTAAATTTAAACCCTCACTCCATAACTTCCTAGCTCTAAGTTACTTAACCTCTCTGTTTCTTCATCAATAGAATAGGGATAGTGGGGGCTGGAGGAATGGAACAGCAGCTAAAGCACTTGCCTTACAAGTGCAAGGCCCTGAGTTCGATTCCTGAACACCACATATAGGTGGCATATGCCTGTAATCCCAGCACTCAGGAGGATGAGACAGGAGGATTGCCATGTGTCCAAGGCCAGCCTGGGCTTCCTAGTGAGTTCAGGACCAGCCTGTACTATAGAGTAATAGAGAGTGAGACCCTGTCTCAAAAAAAAAACCATATATATATATATGTGTGTGTGTATGTATACATACATACATATGAAAATTCACATATTCTTGGTAAGTATATTTTATGTATCTGATCTGCAGACAGAGACAGCCCAATCTCTCAATTCCATGTTTTATATTCCAAATAATATTGATAATCAGCCAATGAATGATCTGCCTAATCTGAATTTAACTAGTACCTGTTTGAGGTGCTAGTTAAATTGCAAGTTTCAAGACTTAGAAGTGAAGTTGGCTAAGTGCTCATGTAAGGCTGTCTTCCTGCTTTCATAGAGCACTTGTCATAACACAGGCTGGTTTACAGAATAAGGAGCAGCAGTGATTTTTTTTAATGTAGTACATATAACTGATTTGAGCACAAAAGTATCCAGGCTATGTCATTTACTCTAAGAATACCTTTTTAAAGAGTCCTTTTTTGTTACTAAGTTCCTGTGTGTTATGTCTGATGGTAAAGCAGTCTTATAATTTGAGGCCTGGTGGCTTCTTCACAGCCCTCTGGTGATCACGTGCAGATGTGGCTTGCCTCGTATTTGGCTTCAGTTAGATCATTCGTTTTGCACACAGTTCATATTCCTGTCAAAATCATCCAGATGTGTACATTCCTTTTTTTCCCTTCCACTGGGAGTACTATTCTTTAAACCTTAGTAATTGGTCCATTTCTTACTCACTCTGTCTTCAGTGTACTTATCTTAAAACTTTTTCCTGTGGTGAGAGGCATTTACCCCAAGAGAGAATTTCCTGTGTTTCCTGGATTCATGTCGTTTGGAAGTCATGTCATTCATCTGTGAGGAAATACATCAGCTGCTGATCATTTTTATTGATTATAAGGAACACTTCACTGTTTGTGATAGCATGTTTGATACCATGATTGTGATTGGAGTGAGTTGTACTGGATGTCCTCAGCTTTTGTCCCCCTGCTAAGCAAAGTGCGTTAGATGGTGCATATGATGATGCACATGACTTGCGATGTATGAAACATTTTACCTGATCAGGCTCCTAGAGGGCATGTTTTGATTGACTCATAAGCTGCACAGTGTCCTCCTCACAGTGATGGTTGATATTTAGGAATGACAGAGTAACTCCTGTAAGTATGAATAACTAGATATGGTGGTTCACACCTGTAATTCCACAAATTGGGGGCTAGAGCAAGAAGATTGCCAAGTTGGGGACCATTCTGGTCTACATTGCAAGTTCAAGGTCAGCCTGGACATAGTAAGACCCCGTCTCAAAAACAAAAAAGGACTAGGACAATGTGTTTTAGAGGACAGACTATAGGAGTACAAAGTGCTGGATATCATGTGAAGAACATTGAAATCATTCCCCAGATTAACCATGTTACAGAAATAATGACCAAGATGAGGTGGAGCTGCTTCAGTCTGTATATTTCATAGCAGTTCTTGCTTTTGAAGCTAAGATTCTTGGTTTATATTAGTATTACTGTCTTGAGTCTTCTTAAAAATCATCATTTATTTTCAGAGTTCACTATATTTCCTCCCATATTCCTAATCTTATTTTTATATGTGTTCATTCATTTGTAGAATATAAATGGCATTCGCACAGAGGAGGTGTCTTTCATGACAAAAGTGCCATCTACTAACCCTGACTCTGAATGGGAGGGCCCCCAGCAGTCAGTAACTCCTATTAAGAGCCAGATGACCACCCTGTTGGAGTCTCCAGAGAGCTTTGACTTTGGCTCCCTGTTCGTAAGCAGCAAGGAGACAGAAGAGAAGGAGCAGGGGGCACCTGGCTGTCTTGATATTAAGGAGATGCCAAGAGACCCAAGTGAGGAATGTATAGGAGTGGAGGAACAGGCCAGGACCTTAAAGTTTTCAGGAACACCAGCTTCCTGCCAGTTTGGTGAGAAAGAGGCAGACAGTAGTGAAGAACATATTACTCCAGAAGTGCCACTTGGAAAACCAAACGGATCGTTTCTTGACTCTTGTGTGGGTAACCAGTTCCCCATCCTCATTCGAAGCTTCCAGGTAGTAACTGATTGGATGACACAGATCTAATGACTTGGGAGAGGGCCAGAGTCCATTCTGTGGAGGTGGTGGCAGTGGTGAGGGCAGTGGCCTCCCTGCTTTTTTTCAAATCACAGAGGAAAATTGAAGCCTTTCATTGCTATAGCAAAATTCATTCAGAGGAATTAACTCCAGAGCTAGAAATGCCCTCTCACCCGATGACAGCCAAATTCTTGGGAGTAAACTCCAGCATGGAGCTGGTTTAAGTAGCATCATCTTTTCCTTGCTCAGATATGGGCTGTAGAAAGAGGTGAATTTTGGAGACTTGAATATAACTGCACTCAAAAATTTTTACTACTCCTAACAAAAAGGGCACCGGATCTTTGTATGAGATTTCAGAAGCCAAATCAAACTTTATGCACTGCAGCCACATTGTGGAGCCCACCACTTCCACTGACCCCACTCTCAGGGACTCCGCTGATCACAGGCACTGCCTTTCTGTGCTATGGTGGATGGCCTCTTAACCTTACCACAATCAAATGGTAGCTTGGAGGATGATTGGTAACTTGGGAGAAGGTGAACAGATAGGTGAATGGACAGGGAGGCCTTTGACATATATCCTGCTCGTGTTCATTCTTCTGAAATTCTGAGGTTAATCACCAGGTGGTGGTAGAACTGATTTTTTTTCTTTGCAGTTTTCCAAATACTGTTTCTGCTTAGTAAATCCAAAGTGAACGTCTGACATTGATCTGAAAGAAGTTAATAAATTCCAGGGCAACGCATTCCAGTGCTTCTGCTGTTTTCATGTACGATTTGTACTTAGTGGAAGAAATGTGGCTGATTTTCTTAATTGTAATGGTTCAGCCACAAGGACGAATGAAAGTGATTGCTATTTGGCAAATAGTTTTATATTCAAATTCTGAAGGTCAGTCTAAAGTATTTCATATCACCAGTCATAACTGTCTGCTCTTATAGTTTTCCATTAGGCTTATGAAAGTGATTACAGTAATGCTGCTTTTTTAAATCCCTCATGATATGACACCTTGTCACAGCCACTCTGGAATAGTGTCCAAGCCTGGGCAGAGGAAACACCTTAGGGATTGAGCTTGCCCTTTGCTTGATTCCAGCTAATGCTTTGATCAGATCAATGTCAGAAGGTTTAATTCTCCACAGCCTCAGAAAGACTCTGCTAACTATTTCTTTACCCCTTCACAGCCTCCACTGGTGAAGACTCAGACTGTCACCATCTCAGATACTGCCAATGCTGTGAAAAGTGAAATCCCAACCAAAGATGTCCCTATCGTCCACACTGAGACCAAGACCATCACATATGAGGCTGCCCAGGTAGGACACTGTTTGATGCTTCAGATGCAAAGACGGGGTAGACGCAATAAATGACCTTTCTTCAGAGGGCTTCTATCATTTAGTGCAAATATTGACATATTTGGGAGAGGAAAGGCCATTCTCTTTAAAAATTCCATATCTAAGGATGTTTAGAATACTTTATTAAAAGCAGAATTGCGGTAGGCTGAGACAGGAGGATTACCTTGAGTCCAAGGCCAGCCTGGGCTCCATAGTGAGTTCAGCAGGACCAGCCTTAGCTATAGAGCGAGACCCTGTTTCAAAAAAAAAAAAGCAAAATTGTTAGGGATGGAAGAGTAATTCAAGGGTAGGACGCACAGCCAATGTTTATGAAGCCCTGGGTCCAATCTGCAGCACTAAGAACTAACAAAATTATTTAATGTGACTACTTGGATCCCTCCCCCCAGCTCATTTGAGAAAGTCAGTTTAATGTAATAGTTAAGAACACAGACTTTGGGTTAAATAAGCCTGAGCTCAGGTCCTGGCTTTCTATTTACAAACGTGGACAAGTCACTGAACATCTTTTAACCTTGATGTCCCCTGTCCATGATGTTAGTATTTATTCTATAATGTTATTGTGAAGATTTGAGTATTCATAGCTGGGTTGTTAATTCATTTCTGCAACAAATATTTATTATATATACTTAAGCTAAGGCAGGGTACAAGGAAGACAGCCCCTATACTTTGTAACTTATAAAGGAAAAGCAGACAGTAAAACACATGAGCAAATGTGTAAACAAAGATCAGGCAATAGTGAGTACTAGCCTGAAACTAAAATTAAACGGTATGCATGTTACAGTGTGTAGCTTGGTGACAGGGCACTTGCTTAATATATCTAAGGCCCTGGTTCCTATACCAGCACAGAGAGAGAGAGACAGAGAGATTGGGTGACTGGGAAGGAGGAAAGTTGAGGAGGGAGGGAGAAAGTGAGAACATACAAATGAACATAAGATCATTTGAAAGGTTTCTACTTTTTCTACTTTGCTACTTTGGTGCTGGTGTAACCAGGGAAGTCCTCTCTGTGGAGGTGACTTTAGGCTGGGGCCTGAATGAGAGGGAGGGCAGCTGTGTGAAGCTCTGGCTGGGTGCTTCCACAGAGATCCTTTCAGCTAATCCTTACCGCACCATGAACTGGATGGTATTGTCTCCATTTAGGAAACGAAAAAAAAAAAAAAAAAGGAAACAGTAGCTTGGTGGTTAAAACCGTTTGCTATGCAATTAGACAAATGGAATTCATATCCTAGCTCAACCAAGTAAGTACTAGCTAAGGAATCTTAGGCAAATTGCCATTCTATCTAAACGTCTTATTTCCTTGGCTGTAATGTGGGGGTAATACCACCTATCCTTGCAAGATTTGGAGGAGAATTCAATGAAATGATGTCTGTAGAGCACTTGGCACATTCCTAGACATTCAGGTAGTATTATTATTCGTTTCCATTCTCTCTCTTTGTGGTTTAGAGTGTGGAACTAGAGTTTGCTAAATGAGAAGTTCTTTAAAGTACATTAGTGGTGGTAATAAGGTAGCATAATTAAGAAATGACTTTGTAAGATTCCTAAGCTGTGAGCTGAATATATTAAAGCAGGGAAGGCCTGGAGACATGAAACGACTAGGGAAGATCTCAGGAGATGCTCAGATGGAGCCGGAGTATAGCCTCAGGAAACGCGAAGAAGCAGATCTGTCAGTTAGGACACAGAAAGGACGGCTAGGCCTTGGCAGTGAAGAGGCCGGAAAGAAGAAATAGGAAGTGAAGATAGCACACACTATTAGCCCAGAGGATATAGGAAAAAATTACTGGTGTATAGGAAAGAGTCCCTTAAATTGTCACTGCCATAGAAACTGCCTCAGTGTTCATCAGTAGCTAGTTGAATAAATTATGCAATATACAGCTAAGGTAATTCTGTGTAGCTTCTGATGGAAACAATCTGTGTGATGCATTTGTGAATGTGCAAACGTGGCGCATGTGGTGTGAATGATACGCTGCTGTTTAGGGAAAGAAAAGGGAGGCATATATAGCTATGTGTAAGAGCCGTAGTGTGGGCTTGGCTGGCAGCACACGCTGTCTGAATGAATACTCTAAGACATAAAAACAAGTGATGCACGCCTGAAATCCCAACACTCAGGAGGCTGAAACAAGAGAACTGTCATAAACTCAAGGCCAGCCTGGGATCCATAGTGAGTTCAGGACCAGACTGGACTGCATAGTGAGACCCTACCTCAAAATAAATAAATAAATAAATAAATAAATAAATAAATAAATAAAAAATAGCAAGTGCAGTAACCTGGATTGAATGAGACTTTGTGGTCCCACTTGATCCGAATGATCGGGAGATTGGACTTTTTCATTGTACACCACTTTCAAGGTTTATTAAATGTGGTTTTATATATGTACATATAAAATAGTTCAAAAGAAATTATTTTAAAACTCAGAACCACACTTCCCACAGGAATCTGTGTGTTTTGTGTTTTGAGTGTAGCCTCTACAAAAAATGGAAATGGGGGCTGGAGGAAAGGGTCAGAGGTTACAGTGCACACCTAGCAAGCGCTATGTACCTGAGTGCTATTCTCCAGCACCACATAAGCCAGGCTTGATGGCACATGCCTGTAATTCCATGGGTCCAAGGCCAGCCTGGACTACACAGTGAGTTCGTGACCAGCCTGGGTTACAGAGTAAGACCCTAGCTGTTTAAAAAAAGCTTCAAAAAATTGAAAGGAAGCAGTCACTTAAAAATACCTATCATGTAAGAGAAGTAGAAAGTTAACAGGATGTGCTAGACAGGGCACATGGGCTTTGGCGTTATAGAGGCTTGGATCTTAATTTTAATACTTACTAGTTTTTTGACCTTGGACAAGTTTTTTTTGAGCCTTTTTTAAAAATTCAAAAATGCTAGCTGTTACTAGATTACATATACATCTGATTTTATTTCACTTAAGCCAGGCTTAAGGCAGACATGGTATCAGTTGCTTCTTATTATTGATAGAGGATAGTGATCTACAGTAGGGAAGAGTGTTGATTGTAGAGTCAGGTCTCCTGGGTTTGAATCTGCTCCATCACTTAGTACTATTAGGTCCATCATGAAACTGTTCTGCACCCCAGTTTTCTCATTTGTAAAATGCAGCTAATACTTCTACCTCATAGGGTTGTAAGGAGTAAATTAATATACATCATGTTTCTAAACTGCCTGGGACATAGTAAGCACCAGATATTTATTTGCTATCATTATTTATTATTTACTATAGCCATTTTTGCTGACAAATAAGCCTGAGTACCACTTTTGTGTTAGTTCATCATCTCACTTTAGGATACACAGTAAGAAAAGATGGGCAGCCTGACCTGGGTTCCGATTTCTGCGCATGTGGGATATGTGTTTGGGGTTAAAATTTACGTATGACAAAATGCACAGATGTTAAGTATTTGGTTTTGTTAATTTTTCTTTGGTTGGTTGGTTGATGGAATCATTTGGTTAGTTGTTTTATTGGTGTTTGTTTAGTTTTAAAGACAAGGTCTCACTCTGTAGTTCAGGCTGGTCCTGAACTCACTATAGAACCCAGGCTGGCCTTGGACTCACAGCAACCCTCTTGCCTCGGCCTCCTGATTGCTGGGATTACAGGAGTGCATCCACTACGTCAGATTTATATGGTGCTGAGGAATAAACTCAGGGCCTCACACTTGCTAAGCAGGTGCTCTAGCTGCTATGCCATTCCTCCAGCCTTATACCGTGGGTTTAACACTGGTGTCCACCTCAGATATCGAGAGGTGTCATTAAGTCACAGTTGCATGACAGGCTTGATGCTATTTGAAAGTGGGAAATGTTACCTGAGCCTGAATCTAAGGCAGATAAGTGGCCTTGGCTAAATATAATGTTAGTGGACTAGCTAATACCGTACCTGGTGTGATGGTATCATGTGTATAAAATTTAGCTGTCAGAGTCTTATTTTCTCTTTGGCTTTATTCAAACTCCTAACCAAAGGCTCAGCTGCTTCCTAATTAAAATGGGCTTGATATAAAGCTCAGTGTGAAGGTCCTGAATCTGATCCCACTATCCCTAATAATTAGAGTAATAATAATATTATGAAGTTCGCAGTCTCTGCTTATAATACAGATGTCTTCATAAGGACGTAGAGATCAGGGGTGGTGACAAACACCTATACCCAACTACTCAGGAGGCTGAAGCAGGAAGGTTGCAAGTTTGATGCCATTCTGGGCAACTTAATGAGTCTCTGTCTCAAAATATAAAAATAAAAGAGGCTGGGGATATAGCTCAGTAGTAGAGCACCCATAGATTCTGTTCCCCCAGTACCACACACACACACACACACACACACACACACACACACAGAAAGATTGTAGCCTAAGATTTTTTTTGCCACAGAATTCTTTATGAAATAACACTTCTCTACATCCCCATCTCATGCCTGTACCAGGTATGTTAGGTCCTTATTATCTGAAAAGCATGCTGCCACCTCTGACTACACTTTGCTTCCATCTTGGTCCTGAAGACCTTAGCAGCTGTGTCTTAACAGCCCAAATGTTCATTGCTGACTGTTAGGCTAAGCTTGGCCCATGCCGATCACTGCTTTTCCCCTTTGCTAATGTCAGTCTGGTCGTAAATGTTGTTTTGGTCATGATGTGGTGAGCTCTGGAGAACTAACTGGTTAGTAGTCCTAGACATGTTTCTCCACATGAAATAGACTTGCAGCCGGGTATTGTAAATACATCAAAGTCCCTCCTAATAAGGAGGTTCCTTTTAACAATTTTATCAGAAATGTCATTAAAACATATTATGGAAATTTTTTCTCACTTTCTCTTAAAGAAGCGTTTTCTACTTCATTTGCTCCTGTTAAGGAAGATGACATGTGCTGGGGGTAGTGGCGCACGCCTGTAACCTTAGCACTCTGGGAGGCTGAGGCAGGAGGGTCACAGGGTGAAGTCTAGCCTAGGCAATTTAGTGACTCTGTCTCAAAATAAAAATAAAAAAGAGCTGGGGATGTAGCTCAGTGCAAAGGTTCTGGGTTTAATCCCTAATAGGGAAGGGAAGGGAAGGAAGAGGGTACAGAGAGAAAAGGACGAGATGGGGAGAAGCCCCAGCAAGGACTGTCTCATTTCTTTCCAGAAAGTTTTACCCACTGATGCAGAACCTAACTATGCCGTAGCAACAAAGAGTTTATACCTTTCCTACGGCGGGTGATGTGTAAAGAACATCAGCTCAACAGAGAGAACAACTGCCACTTAATTTTGAGTCTTTGGGCAGATTTTTCACCTTTTTGAGCCTGAGTTTCCTTTTCTTCTCTGGATTGAACACAGGGCCTTGTATGTGCTAGAAGAGTGCTCTACCACTAAGCTACAACCCAAGCTACCACTGCTTTTCCTTCTTTATTGCTTCCTTCCTCCTTCCTTCCTCCCTACTTCCTTCCCTTCCTTTCTATCAAGACAGGGTCTCAGTATGTATCCTAGGCTGGCCTTGAACTTGCCCTCCTGCCTCAGCCTCCGAATTGGCCTGGGATTATACGCATCCCCACACCCTGGTGAACCTGAATTGTCTTAATGAAACATGCCAAAATCTCCATCTTTTCTGTTAATTTCACAAGACTGGCATGAACATTAATACAGATGTTTTAAAAGCCATTTATGAACTATTAAATACATGTGTGCATTTAGTGTCACTCTCATAGAAACTGTGGCTGTATTTCTCCTTCTCTTTTTGATCTATTCCTATCACTGACCAGTGCTAAGAAAATTTTTGCCATTCACATTTTTTAGAAGGAATCTTATTCCCAAGGAATTTATTAAGAGGTTGCTGGAATTGAATTAAATTTTTGCATGAGAATTACATGAAGAGCAAACTATAGTTTGCAACATTTGGCCACAAGGCTTTCTATAAGACAGGATGATGAGTGGTACTTTGTTCTTCTACAGACTGATGACAACAGTGGGGACCTGGACCCAGGAGTCTTGCTGACAGCTCAGACTATCACATCCGAGACCCCAAGCAGCACCACCACAACTCAGATAACCAAGGTAACAGAGCAGCTGGAGCTTCCTTATGAAATCTAGGGCCATGCTGAGGCTGCCGCCACCCCTTGGAAACAAGGACCCAGTTCCATAAGTGAAGGTTTCCACCTCTGTCCCTGTCAAACCAAGTTATTCCCCATGTCCTAGGTGGCCTGGCCCTGCTCTTCTCCTCAGTCCGAGCCTGGGAGACCCTGACGCGTCCCTGACTACTTAGGAGTCTCGTGATGCCAAGTCGTCCCCTTTACATATTTGTTTCTCTTTCTGGGTCTGTGTAGATGCACGTGTAATAAAAGTCCCTGTGGGCTTGGTATGATGTCGCACACCTATAATTTCAGCTACTTAGGGGCCTGAGACAGAAGGATCACAAGTTCAAGACCAGCTCAGACAACTTTTTAAGACTCTGTCTCAAAATAAAAGAGAAAAAAAAGGGGCTGGGGATATAGCTTAGTGGTTAAAGCATTTGCCTAGCATGAGTAAGGTCCTTCCAGTGCCATATTTTTTAAAAAATTAGCCAGGTATGATGGTGCATGCTTATAAGCCCAGCACTCCAGAGGCTCAGACAGGAAGATTGCCATGAGTCCAAGGCCAGTGTGGGCTACATAGTGAGTTGTGAACCAGCCTAGACTACAGAGCCTGACCCTGTCTCAGAGAGAGAAGCTGAAAATGTAGCTCATTGGTAAAGTGTCCTCACATTCAAACTCCATTATCACACATACACACCAAAAAAAGTCCACTTGGGCTGGAATTAAGGTCAGTGGTAGAGTGCTTGCGTAGACCCTGAGTTCAGTTCTGCACCACCACATAAGCCAGGCATGGTGGTGCACACCTGCAATCCAGCAGTCAGGAGGCTGAGGCAGGAAAATTGCTATCAATTTGGGTCCAGCCTGGCTATTGGCTAGTCTCAAAGAAAAAAATACTTGTCTTGTTTACTTGCTGGATGTCTAATGTTTGGAAGAAAAAAAGAATATAAATAGAGAACAGTGTCTTTATATTCAGCTTATGAAAGATTTTAGTGACCCAAAGGAGTAGATGTGCACTTGTTTCAACGGGTCCTGCCAGGTTTGGGGCTAGGTGGATCCAAAGCAGCAAGTTAAAATGTGGAGTGGAGCTTTCAGAATAACCGGTGCTGTTTTGTTTTTCTTTGTTGTTACATTGCCCATCTCATCTGACTTCCTCCTTTTGGTTACAGACTGTAAAAGGTGGGATTTCAGAGACTCGGATTGAAAAGAGAATTGTTATCACCGGAGATGGTGATATTGACCATGACCAGGTAGGAAAGCCTCAGAGATTCTGGGCATGAAGGCAGATAGCTGGAGGGTGTAGAAGTATGCATGCGGAGGACACCTCTGTTGCCTTTGTCTCCAAAGAACTTCTTCAGCCACTCCAGCTCTTGAGAGGAGCAAGGAATCAAAACAGGGAGGCTGGTGGGATGGCGGCTGCGGATGGAGCAGCCCGGAAGTGGAGTGAAAGAACCTGGGCTCTGGGATCAGAGACTTGAGGTCAAGTGCTGATTCTTACTGTATTCTGGCTCTTAACTCTCTGGAGCCCCACTTCCTCATATGCGAGCTGGGCATTCTAGTGCCCTCCTGCAGTAGTTTGTGGGTTGTCACATCTGTTTGCAGTGTATGACAGGTGCACGGTGGGCTCCAAGTAAATGAGGGCTGTTTACCCAGGAGGAACAGGGCTCCTAACTTAGGCTAGAAAATACAGAAACCAAAGGGAAGCCTTCCCTGCTCCAGAGCACTGTCGCAGCTCAGTGGCTAACCAGGGAAGCACCGGTGCTGGACAAGACACCAGGAGACTTGGGACTTGGTTTCTGTCCTAGATCTAGCGTGAACTTGCTGTGCGACCTTGTGCAAATCATTTACTTCTGATGTTTTTTCTCTCCTAAAAGAAATTAAATTGATCTAGATAATTTCTGGGCCTTTTCTGGGTACTAAAATTCATGTTTTTATGTTAATTAGGTGCTAATTGTGTGCTACAAGCAATTAGCAAATAATAAGGTCGGGATTAATGTTCCCATCTCTGCTAGGGAAGGTTAGACCAGAAAAGCTGCCGTGAAGAGAGGGTGGAAGAGGCTGCACGCAAATGCTTCTGGAATCACTGACAGCATTGCTAGAGCAGTAACCCTGCGGCCTGTGTGCTGATGTGCTGAGTGTCTTTAAAAAAAAGAAAATTAGGCTGCCGTGTTGGCAGGTAGCAGGGTTGAGATTTATAGCTGAGAATACTAGGCTCCGGGTCCCAGAAATAAGGCTGCAGAGTCCAAGTAGGTAGCCTTGCAGCCCCTCTGCCCAGCTTAGTGGGCCCCACCATGCTCCCAGCCTGCAGTTGGGTATGATTTAAGTCCCCACCTTGTGCTCAGTCTGCACCGGACAAGAGCAGTGGGGCAGAAGGTGTTCGTGCTTTGGAGTGAGACAGAGCTGAGGGCTGTTGCAGGAGAACCTGCGGTGCAGCCCGTCACACAGGTGGGAGGCCAGGGCTTGCACTGCACCTGACATGTGAGCTAATGGAGTAGAAAGATAGGGTAACAGGACCCTAGAGAGCAGCCGGGTACGGGAATGCCTTTGCAGAGCCAGGACACTAGGAGAGAGTTTCGTTTTGGCTTATCCCTCCTGGAGATGGTCCATAGGAGCCAGGGGGAGCAGTCAGCCAGTCAGTTCCAGCAAAATGTCTTGTCGAGGAGCTGCATCGTAGAGACTGGTGCCAGGACAGGGCATTGCTGCCCTCCTCTGAGCTGCCCTGTGCTCTCTTCAGTTCTTCACAGTAACCCAAATTCATCAACATCCTCAAATGGGCTCCCCTCAGAAGCTAAGAGACCACATGGTAACAAGGAAAGTCTGATAGATTTGAGTGAAAATCCATGTTGCCTTACTTACTAGGTAGGAAACAACAAGCACTTTATTAAGTCTTCGGTCTCCCAGTCTATAAAATGAAAATAATGATAGCGCCCTGATTCATTCAGGTGTTGTAAAGATTGAGTAAATAATTAGTGTTGTTCTTAGGCCAGCACTTGGCACGTCACAGGCCCTCTTTCTCACATCTGCTTTAGCAAAGGACATCCTTCCTTCTTGCGGCACACTTCTTGACTTTCTTCGTCTCTGAATATCCTTGTTACCCAATGTTGAACACCAGATTTTGTCCTCCAGATTCACTATTGAAATGAGTCCTTCAAATCATTCTTGAGGTCCCCCTCTAACACTCTGAAGACAGCTCAGGTATTCCCTGTCTCTGTGCTGTGGGTCCCAGGGAGTCCCTCTGCAGGAAAAAGGGGCAAGGTGATCACCTGCTTGGCCCAGCCTAATAACATCAAGGAGTGATGGCCTGTGGTCCTGGCCTTCCTTCACTAGCCAGGCTGCTCTCTGCCTGATCGGCTTTGTTTCTCTCACAGGTCCTTGTACAAGCCATCAAGGAGGCAAAGGAGCAGCACCCAGACATGTCAGTGACCAAAGTGGTTGTCCATCAGGAGACTGAGATCGCTGAGGAATGAGCTCAGGTAAGAGGTTTTTCTGCTGAGGTTGAAGACACCGCTGTCTCAGGCTGAGAGTGCTGGCCAAAACCACAGACACTCCGGGGGCCCATCACTTGAAGCAGAGGGGATTAAGTATTTAGCTCCCCCAAATAGCCAGGGCATTTATATCCTCCCACTCTTAGCAGTGTCAGCAGTGTTAGCTAGGTGAAGGTCCCTCAAAACATGGGTGTCTTACCCACGGCCTGCATCCTCATGTCTTCCCCCTCTCTGCGTCACCTTTCCCCTGCCTCTGCTGCCTAGATCACAGGTATCTCAGAGCCTGAAGAAGGGAGAGCCAGAGGAGAACAAAACCAACAAGAGCCAGCGGGGTTGGGGTAGTAGAGCTCTGGGCCAGACTAGCAAGTGGGAAGCAGAGAAGCTGATCTTGGGAACCAGGGATGCATACAGATTCATGCCCAAAGCAGTCTGTAAAGGAATTTAGAAGCCAGCCCTCACCACGTAGGTGCTCCCAGTGCTTAGGCCCTGGTTGTCCCATAGGGCCACAAAGACTTGGCAGGGAGACTAGGAAACGTTCCCCTTCGCAGAATTTAAAAACGTGCTGCTTTCTTTCCTTCAGGAACCATCCTACCCCAAACTACCCTTCCAAGAGAAACCAGCAGAACACACAGGAGCCAACTTGCAATAGCCAAAATTCAGATTTTTCAAGTTATTCTAAACTACAAGAAAGTTAATTTCATTTTCTATTTGGAGTTTATACCAAGAGATTCTTCTAGAAATCACTGAACCTTTTGAAGACCTTTTTCTATATTGTGATAACAGAAATTATTCAACTTTTCACTCTATGGACTGTTTTTAAAGAGCGTTGGGGGCTCGGTGGGGGCAGTTTAACCCCTTCTGCATAGCCTCTCCCCACTTATTTCTAACCCAGACACTGACAGTGTCCACAAAATTCTTCAGGAAATCCTCCAGACTCTGTCAGCTGTGTTGGAGGCCAAAGCCAGCTCTGCAGACTCCCCTGCTTCTCCTCTAGTTTTATATCCTTGGATGACAACAGAAACTTAATGACCCAGCTCTTTCTCAGAACCAATGATGCGACTTTACCAGAATGTCAGGCAGGGTGACTACCCTGCCCTGCAGATCTCAGAAACTATGTCCCGTCCCTTTGTTAGTTGGGGTGTTTCTGGTGTGGCAGACTTTTGCTGAGACCTCTGCTGTTCTTTCTGCTTTGGAGCTTCTTTAGGTCAGACATAAGAAGTTGCTGCAGACATACCTGATACTGTGAATGTTTGAACATCGTGGCCTTCACCTCCCCATCCGCCCTCGTCGTACCTCCTCAGAAGCAGGGACCCTGCCAAGTGCTCCCCCAAGCTCCCGTCTCAGGAGGCCAAAACTCATGGAAAATAGGCACTTTGGGCAAAAAGCTCTAATGGAATATTTTTAGTGATGGTTTGGGGAAGGAAACATTTTAATGAGATTTTTAAAGTAAGGTCTTCTGCTTCTGGGAGTGTGCACTTCACACGGGAATGTGTTTACCTCCGTTGGATCCTGCTGAGAAGTATTTCCTGGTGACCGTGCCTGGGCTTTTGTTCTTCCAGCATGATAATGGATGTGGCTCACAGAGCTGTGTTCTTTGACCTTTCTTCCTTGGCCAGGCGGCACAGGATACCACACAAAGGGGTCTCTACAAGCCCTAGGTCTACTCATTCCCACTCGCCACCCAAGCCAAGGTCTGTCAGGTTCTGTAGGCTTGATTTTGTGGGTTTCAGATTTAGTTTCTCTTTTTTTCCTTTATTTTTATTTATATCTTGGTTTGAAAATGAGACTTGGTGTCCCCAATTCCTGGTAAGGATTTGTAAGCAATTTTACTTAATAGGGCTTTTCTAATCTTCCAGCCTGCTTCCTACAAACTGATCTGCCTGGAAGCTTCTTAAAATCCTGATTCTAGGCTAGAAATGAACATCATGCGATTAGACAGTGGGTCCCTGACAGTGATTGCTGGGGGCTGAAGGGTGGCGAGTGTGTTAAGAGAAGCCGGCAGCACGTCCAGTGTCTAGTAGCTGAGAGTATCTGTTAGCTGAGGTTTTAGACAGACTCAGCTGCTCGGAACTGATTTCAAGCGTATGCATTTCTCTTCTAGCTCTCATGTGAAACTGTTACCTACTCTCAGGCAGCCCTCTTTAAGAAAGAAGGGCTGGAGAAATAGCTCAGCGGTTAAAGCACTTGCCAAGCAAGTACAAAGCCCTGGGTTTGATTCCCCAGCATCGCATAAGCCGGGTATGATGGTACACACCTGTAATCCCAGCAGTCAGGAGGCTGAGGCAGGAGGATTGCCGTGTGTTTGAAACCAGCCTGGGCTCCACAGTGAATTCAGGACCAGCCTGGGCTCCACACCGTGTGCCTATCTCCAAGAAAGGATGGAATCTGCTGCAGGCTTGAGAGGAAGACAGGGTGTGCTACCTTAGGAACAAACTTAGATGCTGCGGCGTAGAACCTGAGGTGACAGGGCTTGCTCGGTGGGGTGGAGCCCAGGCTCTGTAGCTAGGAACAGTGGCAGGTTAGAACTTTAGGTCCTATCAAACGGGCATGTCCTATGAGCTTGCCTCCCAGGCCAGCTGTCCTGCTAAAGAAGCTGCAGAACTCACCAAGCCAATGACCCGATGGGGGATGGGAAGAGGACACACAGTGTCCATTAATATATCACGATGAACTCTGTGCTGCACCGATGTGTGTCCAGCTCTCCCGGCACAGGATACCGGGGCTGGGATTGCACCTTCCCAGCGCTCCCACCAGGCCTCCTCTCCCTTCCTCCCTCTGGCGGCAGATCTAGGAGTTTGGCAGTCATTTGGGGTTTTTTTTTTTTTCCCTTTCTGTATTTGTGCGTGTGTGTGCACATATGTGTGAAGAAAACCAGACTCTGTCCAGGTAGAAATGGTGAAGTGGGGGGAGGGGTTCCATTTCCAGGATTAGAGACTTGGCAGCAGTTTTCCTATAGTGACTCAGACACCACAGTAACAACTCTCGCTGCAATTTTATTTTTACTTTAGAAATAAAGATTTCCTTCAAACCACATGAGATCTCTGCCGCCCACCCACAAAGCAAGACCTGTATTCGTAAGCTGAGGGCTCAGGGAGCCTAACTGCAGGGGTCTGTCTCTGCGCCTTTGGCGGTTCCTCCCTTGGGCCATCGCTGTCCCCTGGGGAGCAGAGTAGTGGGCAGGGGCAGAGACCACCATCCCCATCTGGAAAGGGGGCCAGAACTATGTCCTGACCAGTACTTCGTGATGCTCATGGGAATCTCTGCCCAGGATCTCAGCCCTAGGCTGCTCATTTTTACAAATCTCTCAAAATGTATTATTTTGGTGACAAAAAAATGAAGGAGATTGTAAATTTTTAAAAAATTATGAATCATATCAAGTAGTCGTTTACATTTTTCACAAAATAGAAACTCTGGCAGCAGAATCAATTGGCAAAATCCTTAGATTAAATAGGCAATAATTAGGTCTGCAGTTTTGGCCTTCTGTAGTACGAGCAGTAGTTGTAGTGCTTAGATACGTGTTTGGTCTTGCTTCTTGCATTGCGTTTTTCAATAAACATTTAAAAAAACTGAGGCGTTGAGGAATGGCTCGTCTTTAAATTTCTCCTCCCCCACCAGCAATGGTTTTGGTTAACTGGGAAAAAATAGAGCTGGGGGGGGGGGGGGTGGTCTACACTAAACCATCTCCCAAGTAAGTTGCCACATTTGGCAGAATGCGGCTTCACTGTTGTACACAGGAATTCTGAAAGCTGGCAAATGCTTTCTCCTTCCTGCTGGGGTGAGATTTTGTAGTACAGGCCACAACGGAGTGAGGGAAGGGGGACTTCTCAGACCTGCGGGGGAGAAGGCCAGATCTCCTAGGAAGGCATTGGCAGTCGTTAGCCCTAGTGGGGTCGGTTTCACACGGGTGAGGGAAGAGAAGATGTGAGGTGGTGGGAGTCAGAGGCTCAGTCCCCATCCCAGATGGCAGTGAAGGGTCTCAGCTCTACCCCATTACCCATCCTCCCAGAAGCCCGAACTCCATCACTAGTGCCACCGTGGAGGGAGCCTGTCCCAGCCTGAAACATCCCAACCTACCTTACAAGTCTTAGGTCCTTGGCCACCTTTTTCAGTTTGCCAATACCAGGTTCATCTTCCGATCACCTTGGCCTGAACCTCCAGCCCCCTCAGATAGCTGTCCAGGGCTAAGGCCACTATGAAGGCAGAAGAAATTCCTGAGGCTGAATCACGCTGGTCTCCACACTCCACTAGTTAATCTCTGGCTCACTGAGCACTAGTGCAGTGGCATTTCTTCGCCCACATGCAGGTCAGCGTGCCTTAGGAGCTGTGGTCGGGGCAACCATCCCGGCTGGATGTGACTGAAGCAGCTACTAGGCATTGGGACTTATGGTCCTGGTACCATGGTCCATGGTGCATTCTCCTAGCAGGCTGTCTCCCGCTGTGTCTCAGACCCTGGCCCCCAAGTCCTTTCCTCCCTCCAGTTTGGCGTATCCTCCCAGACTGAGGCGGTCCAGCCGGGGCCAGCTGCGATGAGCACAGTCCCGAGCTGCTGGTGCTCCCAGGAGGAGCTCCCCAAGGCCCAGGTCTAGAGACTTGGAATGTTCAATGTAGGAGCCAGAAGGCTGCACGGTGATGATCACATGTCCAGCCTGGGTTCGTGGACCCCAGGGTGGGGCCAGCCCGGGGCTCTTCAGCGGGTAGCTGTTAAACAGGGCAGGTAACCCCAACCGAGGATTAGCAGGCTCTGACCGCAGACTCCTCACTGATGGGACAGGTGAGGTGCCCCGATGCGGAGACGGGTCCCAACTTTCTGGCTCGGCGCAGCCTACTGCTCGGGGAGTCCTGGGGCCAGGGCTGGGGAGAAGGGCACAGTCCCAGCTGGGGCCGTCGGGGGGCCGGAGGGCCTGGGCCCGCAGCACCCCCTGGCGAAGCCGGCGCGTCTCCAAGTCTCGGTTCTCATACAGAAGCGTGTTGGCGCAGATGAAGACGAACAGGCCGACGCCCATGATCACCGGCCCGAGCAGCCGCAGCCGCTCGTGCGGGCCGTGAGCCCTGCCCGCACCGCGACCCTCGCGCCGCAGCTCGCTGACGGGCGGCGAGCTGGCATTGGCGGCGCGAGGCCCCGGGGCCCCCGCGCGGTGCGGCCAGTAGCCGGCCACAGCGATGCCCATGCCCACCAGTACCACGAGCGCCCCCAGCGCCGCGAACGCCCCCGACGGCGAGCGCAGCCGCAGCCGCGCCCGCACCCGCAGAGGCTCCGGCGGGGAGCGCGGGCGCCGGCGGCGCCCCAGGCGGCGGCCCAGGCGGGAGACGCGGCCCTCTGGGCTCCTGCGCGCCTCCCCGCGGTCTCCGGGGCTCCCGGCCGTCATCCTGCAGTCGTCTGGGCGCTCTGCGGAGAGAAGACGGGAGGAGGGCAGTGACCCGACGGGCCTAGGTTCGGGGTTCCGCGCCCCGGCTCCGGGAGGGAAGCTCGGGCCGCCTCGCCCGGGCCGCCTGGAGATCCCTGGCTGCCACCCCCGGATCTTCCTGGGCTGCGAGGCAGGGAGCCGCCCCCGCTCGGGTTTTCCGCAGCGGAGCTCCGAGCCAGGGACGCGCGGCAGAAGCCCGAGCTGGCCCGGCCCGCCAGCGGCGAGGAGGGAGGGGGCTGCGGGCGGCCGCCTGGCGCACCCCCGGCTGCGGGGCCCCGCAGTCTGCACCCGCTCCCTGGCCCGCGGGTCCCGGGCAGCCGCGGCCGCCCGCAGCCGCGTGCGTCTCGGGTAAGTCCGGCCCGAGAGCAACCCCACCCCCGCACGTGGCTGCGCGTAGTAACACGGGCAGGGGGCGCGCAGATCGCCGGTCCGCAAGGCCCCTCGCGCGCTCCGCCTCCCCCACCCACTGCGATTTACGTACCGCAGCGTGGGCAGGCGCGGGTGTCACCGACTCCGGCTTCTCCTCGCCCGCCCCCTTCGCGCAGATCGCCTCAGTCGGCGCCCGAGCTGCAGCGGGAGAGACTCGAGCTAGACTCCGGGAAGACCGCGCTGGCCAAGACCGGGCCGTCAGACGGGAGGCGGCGGCCGACTTCGTCCAGGATTTCTTTCAACTCCGCCGAAAGAGGCCTCCCCTCCCCCGGGGGCCCGGCCGGGCCAGGGCTGGAGGCCTGGGCTGCCGGTGCCGGCGCAGGGCCTCGCCGGCCGGACACCCCTCCCGGCTCTCCCGTCGGCCCAGGCAAGGCTGTTCCTGGGTTGCGGCGTTTCCAATTCGGGCTCCTGGGGATGAATCATCCCCCTTGCCCGCCGCCTGGCCTCCTTTCCAGCCTCCTCCACCCAAGGCCTCAGTGGACCGCGTCCCAGCCACAGCAGCCCCGCCCAGGAGTCCCAGGGTCCGGGCCGGCTGGGGGCCTGAGGACCGGGCCTGGGCAGGGGCAGAAGCAGCCAGGCTGTGCGCGGCGTGGCCTCTACGCGAGGGAGCTGCCGAGACGAAATGCGGCCTCCACCCAGGCCCCGAGCCGCAGGAGAAGAGGGTCAGGTTCTCGCCGTCCAGCGGTGCGCCCTCCTTCCCCGGGTTAGTGCCTGCACCTCTGCAGCGCGGGGAGCCCCGGCGAGGCCTCGCGGAGGAGGCCCCGCCGCCCTGCCCGCGCCGCAGCCGCACCCCCGAAACTCAAGGCTGGCCCCGTCTCTGCCTCGGACAGCAGCGCCCGAGGCCTGGGGCCTAGCGTGCAGCGTGGTGGAGCCCGCGTCCAAAGCCGGGTTCTCCCAGACGAGAACTGCAGCCGGGAAGGGCCAGGAGCCGGCCGGGTGGCGGGTGGGTGGGTCACACCGCCACACTAGGCTGGGCTCCACCCAGCCCTCAGGTCGGGGCTGGCACCTCTGGGCATAGCCACCGGCGTCCCTGGGAGCAGGGGAGGCAGGCGCCTTCCTCCTGGGCCCGAATGTGCAGCCTCTTCTCGGCCTGAAACTAGAAAGTGACCTCCCGGCCTCAGACCCCAGCTGCTGTCCCAGCACTAACTCCAGAAGCCCACGCTGAGCCCGAACACGCAGAGGAGCGACGCCGGGGCACATTCGTCGACCTCGAGATTCTGGAGGGCGTGGGGCGACCCCGGGGAGCCCAGAGAGGCGGCAAGCTGTAGCCACAGCCGCTGGTCCCGGGTCTCAGGCAGTTGGTTGGGGTGCAGCCCCTGTACTCCCGCCACCGCCCACGTCCACACTCCGGCCGGGAGGGGTGGAAGCAGAACGGGGCTCCCGCCTCCGGGCCGTCCCGAGGGAGGAGCGAACAGAAAGTCGGAGAAGGGGGGGCGAGCCCACAGCCCCTGGTTCTGCTCACCTTGGTCTCCGTGCCCGCGCGGGTCCGAGTCCGAGCGCGGCGGCTTCCCGCGCCGTGGGTCTCCACAGAGCCCCGCCCCGGCCCCGCCCCACGTCGCCCGGCCCCGCCCCGCCCCGCGCCCCTGGGACCCGCCGGCCGGAACGGCGATCCGCGAAGGCGCCGCGCAGGTGTGGCGCCGCAGGCAGGCGCGGTGGGCGCCCGGACGCTCGGAGGGCCCGGGGCGGGTCGGCCATCGCACGCCTTTCTCGCGGCCCGCAAGGCGCGCACAGGGCCCGGCGGGCGCCCTCTCCTAGCGCGGGTCCCGCCGGGGCCGAGGCTGCGCCCCCCCAGCCCCTCTTCGCTGGCCTCGGGAGGCGGCTCGGTCCTGCCGCGGCGGAGGTCGCTGCCGTCATCGGGGGCCCAGCGGCGGCTGCTCCGCGAAGCGTCCGGGACGAGAGCCGGCGTCGAGGACGGGGGCCAGCGCGCGGGCGGGCGCCCCGACAGCGGCGGCCCTGGGCTCGGACCCGCAGAGCCCGGCTGGTGGGTCGAACCGGCCATCGAGGCCCCAAGTCGAGCCAACTCGCGACGCCGGCCCCGGCTCCCGCTCGCGTCCGCACGCCCGGAGGGGGAAGGCGGGGCGGGCGGCCGGGCGCGCGGCCAGTTTCCATGATGCGGGGGGCGGCGGCCGGGCCCCTCGGAGAATTTCCGGCCTGGGACTGATTAAGGCCCGCCGCTCCCCCGGCCGCGGGACCCCCCGGCTCGCGGAGCGCCGCGAGGGGGCTGGGCGGTAATGAGACCCGGCTGTGCGCCCGGGGCGGGGCGGGCGCGGAGCCTCCTCCCGCCCGGCTCCGAGAGGGACACGGGCGCGTCGGCTCCCCCAGAGGGCCCTCGGAGCCCCGGGAGCCCGGCGTCCTGGGAGGGACGCGAGCCACCTCCGGAGGACCGCGAGGGCGCGGGAGGGGCGGCCAGTGCCGAGGGCGAGCTCCGGCGCGCTCCGGGGCCACCGCGGGGCCACCGCGGGGCCAGGGGCCGTCCCGCCCCGTCGGGCCGGAGGCCGAGGACACAGCTGCCCGCCCTCCCGCCTCGGGCGCCCCCGCCCCAGCCTCCCTCCCCTCTGCGTGGGACCCCCATCACGCCGTCTCAGCGTTTTTCAATTCAGGTTTGTTGCTTTGTTTTGAATACAGGGTCCTGCGCTGTTCTCCGGGTAGGCTGCGAACTCACTATGGAACCCAGGCTGCGGCCATCCTCCTGCCTCTTCCTCCCGACAGCTAGGGTCACAGGCTCTGCCGCTCTTCCTGAGGACACTGGTGGGGAGGGAGGAACGGGGTCGCAAAGCCTGGACTCCACCTGCCTCGGGGCGCCGCTCACACACGTTGCTTGGCGTGCCCCCGCCCCCTGGTCTTTCCTGGTTGTCCCCACCACCACCGTCTCCACTTTCAGCCTCTAGACATCGCCCTGGGTCCACGGGTAAAGCCCTTGCTGCTCCTCCTGTCTCCCCTCTCCGTGAAGGGCCCCACTGCCCGTCCCAGTACACAGGGGACACCCGTCCCTCACGCCTCGGGACTCGGCTCTTTCCACTTGGAATCAGCTGCTCTGTCGGCCACTGTTCTTCCTGCTCCAAACCACCTGTTTGATGGGGCCACCCTGACCTCCTGCCTGCAGCCAGCGTGGCCTCAGCACCCCAGGCCCCTGCTGACTTATGCAGAGGCAGCAAGCATCTTTCTCCACTGAACCTGACCCTACTACTCGCTGTGGCTCCCTGGCACGGAGCAAATCCACTTCAAAATCCTTTCTTGTCTCAACAAACGAGACCTGAACCTTCTCACATTCCACCCTCCCGGGTGGGGTGGCTGAACTTGTTTCAGCCCCCACGCCCTCTGTCTGCATGGCCTTTGCGCATTCGTGGCTTGCTTGCTTGGTTGCTTTTTTTGTTGGGGAGGGATGTGGGGTCTAACCCACAGCCTTTTATTTGTTCGTTTGTTTTGTTTTTTTTGATACAGAGTCTCTGGATTTTAGACTGGTCCTGAACTCACTATGGAGCCCAGGCTGGCCTAGAACTCAGGCAGTCCTCCTGCTGTGCTGGGATTATAGGCCTATAGCACCACCCCCAGTTTAAGTGGTGCTGGGGAATTGAACCTAGGGCCCTGTGCTTGCTAGTCAAGCACTTTACACTGTGTGAGTGCTCCAGCCTCCCAGCTGTTTCTAATTTATTTTTTGTTAGGAGACAACATTTCATTAAGTTGCCCGGGCTAGGCTCTGATTTATGATCCTCTTGCCTCAGCCTCCCAGAATGCTGGGATTACAGATTTGCCCTGTACTCTTGCCCCATTGCATTTCTGGCATTCTATTAAGGGTTGTGAGTTCAGGACCTGCCTGGACTAAACAGTGAAACTCTGTATCAAAAACAAAAAACACACAACAGTGGACTTGTCACCATCTCACTGATGCCCCTGCTACAAAAACCTTTATACTCAAGACTGAAGAGTGTGAGGCAAGCCCACGGCTGAGGGGTGCTGTCACCCGCACCCCAGGTACAGGAAAGGGGCTCAGCAAGGCCCAGCTCATGGTGGTCAAGCTGTGGGTTAAGGGCAAAATGCAGTGGAACAGGCCTGCGATCCTACCACCTGTTGGAGGCTGAGAGAGGAGGAGGATTGTGAGATTGGGCCCAACTGGGACAAGTTAGCAATTTAGTGAGATCGTGTCTCAAAATTAGAAGTAAAAATGGGCTAAGGATGTAGCTCCTGTGAAGGCCCTGGGCTCGGTCCCCAGTGCAACTCTCCCCTCCAGGTCTCTCTCTCTCTCTCTCTCTCTCTCTCTCTCTCTCTCTCTCTCTCTCTCTCTCTC